>LR756414.1:133224-145959 GCA_902729485.2 Mus minutoides
AGTTACTCAGTCCCACACGGTGAACAGGCGAAGGAGCGAGTGCCAGTCTCCCTTCTTCCAGTGTCCTTATATAGTCTCCAGCAGAAGGTGTAACCCAGATTAAAGGTGTGTGCCATCACACCTTTAATCCTAGGAGATCTTGAGCTCGGGGATCTCTGTCTTAATCTCACACCTTTAATCCTAGATAATCTTGAGCTCGTAGAACTCTCTGTCTTAATCTTCTGGAATCCATAGCCGGTATGCTATCAAGACCTCCATACCAAGATCTAGATCAGAGACTTCTATATCCAAGCCTCCAGGTTAGGGTCACTGGTGAGCCTTCCAAATCTGGATTGTAGCTCATTCCAAATATAGTCAAGTTGACAACCAGAGATAGCCACTACACCTGCCTTCCAGTATCACCATGAAGATTCGAGGATATGACCATGATGAGCGGGTCTTTACAGGCTTCCCATAAATACACACACAGTTCTAGGTTCGAAACCTGGATCTGCTCCTTCATCCCTCAGGGACTCAGTCCTCACTTGTCTGGGAGTGTAGCTCCTTCTGCAAATTGAAAGCGAGGTTAGTACTTTGCCAAGGTAGGCTCTTGGAGAAGCTCCTTTGTCGCCCCTACCCCCACCTGGATAAGAACTCTGCTTGCATCTCTTCCTACAGTGTCACACAGAGCTGCTACCAATGGGGGACGTTAAGCAGATCCACTCAGCTGTCACCAGTCCCTCAGTCCCACCGTGGAATAAGTCCTTCTGCTGTGTGCCTTTCTGCAGTGAAGTGGGCACACCAATTAGGGAGTCCTCTGGGGTGAAGCAAGGACCCTCAAGCCTCAACTCTACCACCACAAGCTAAGTCCGCTGGGCCGGTGGCACACTTTTCAGTGTCACTTTTGTTTATGAAATCAGGGGAACAGGGCTGAGGGTTCATCAGTGAGTGGAAAGCCAGGCTTGGCTATATTCACTTGGTGAGTACTCAGGGCATGGAGCTTGTAATTGGCATAACTGTGGGGGCTATGCCAAGAGACGCAGTTGAGGGGTGCCAGGGTACAGGCCTCGAACCCAAGCTGCCTTCAGGTCTTGTCCTGTCTCTTAGAATAAGCATGAGAGATGGGAGAGAGGAAAGAGAAGGCACTAGCTATGAACTGGGACCTTGCCTAACTCCCCCAGTTTTCAGTATTACTTGAGATGAGTCACAGTAGCCATCTGAAAGGACCGTCATGTGGCTTAAAAGGCAGGAACCTTTAAGGCCCTGCTCAGCAAGCCTTAGCCGCTTGGCCCCTGTTTTGTTTTGTTTTTAAATTATATTTATGTGTGGGGATAGTATGTGCATGAGTGCAGGAATTCAAGGAAGCTAGGGGTGTCAGATCTCTTGGAGCTGGGGTTACAGGAGGCTATGCGCCATCTCACACGAGTGCTGGGATTCGAACTTAGGTCCTCTAGAAGAGCAAATGCATGCTCTTAACTGCTGAGTTATCTTACCAGCCCTCTGGTCACTGCTTCTTTTGCAGAAAGATCTTTGAAGCTGCTGACCACAGGAGGGCCAGCTAGCATGTGTCACCCCCAGATCCTGTCAGGGACAGATCCACTTTATTTGATAGACACCTCTCCTAGGATAGAGGGGCAGAGGGACTCCACAGTTTGGGTACTATTGGTGGCATGCCTGAGATGCCTAGGTGGTGGGGGAGGAGGGCATTTCTCCCTGGCTGTCTAGCATGGGGCTCCCACTGCCACCCTAAGAGGCCCTCTTTCTCCACCTGCCCTTCAAGTGCACTTTGATTAGGCCCCCCGCAGAGTTCACCTGCCATATCCATCATCAGAGAGGCCCAGGAATGCTGCCAGGTGAGCAGGGCCGAGGGAAGGTGCTTTTCAGGCCCAGAAGCTGTGGGCAACTGGGACAGAGGCATGCTGGGGTGTCGCAGAAGTGCATGGTGTCTTTTGCCTTGCAAGCTGGATGGTGTGTGACTGTAGTGAGTCTCTCAACCTCTCTGTGCCACCATGGTCCTCATTGCTATTTTTTTGCTCTCTTCCTCCTTTTCCTGTTCAACAGTGGAATCCTGGTGATGTCCATACAACATCCTGAACACAGTGTGTCCTTTGCCTCCATGGGCTCCCCATCCCCAGAATCTACCAACTATTGACCAAAAACAGAAAAAAAATTAAATTATATCTCTAGTGAATGTGTAGAGACAATAACCCCTAAATAATATGGTATAGCAATGTGACACATGGCATTTACTCAGAATTTGGTATGAAAAACCATCTAAAAATGATTTAAAGTATTTGGGAGGAGGGGCTGAGGTGTAGCTCAGTAGAGGGAATGCTTGCCTGGAGTGGATGAACCCCTAGGTTCAATCTGAGGCTCCACACCAGCTGAGTATGGCCATGCACAGGTATAATCATAGCCCTCAGGAGGTGGGGCAGGAAGGCAAAAGCTCCAAGGTGACTGTGATGACTACACTGGCCTCTGACTAAGTGGGTTACTTAGGAGGCTGGGGCAGGAGGAGAGGAAATTCAAGCCCTACCTAGGCAAAAAGAGGACTGAAAAACAACGTACAAACACAATCTAGGGATGTCTCTCAGCGGTAGAGTACCCACTTAGCATGGGGAAGGCCCCGAGTTCAATTCCCAGGTACCACACACAGAAAAAGAAAGGGTAAACCAGTGGTCACTGATGTGTCAGGTGAGCGGTTGCTGTCTGTCATTCTTTGTCACAGGAATAGTCCACTGTAGAGAGGAGGGGTGGCTTCTCTGAGCCTACACAGTTATTCTGGGATGGAGCTGTTGCTAGAATCCAGGACTCTTCAGGCTCATCTAGGCATGTCCTCAACGTCTGGTGCTCAGGGGACACAGTTATCACAGACCCAAGTTCTGTCTCCTGCACCAATCACCACAGTTGCTGGATGATGGTTTGGAAAAGCACTGGGAGGGGCACAGTGGCTAGCATGCCCAGACTGGTACCTGACCAGACCAGAATGCAAAAGAAGAGTAGTGAAAAGGAGAAAGAGCCACCAAGCCCTTACCCTGAGCCAGCACGTCAGAGCCTTGGCTGGCACCAATCATGCAGGTGATAACACAGATTCACCTAATCTCCAGGCCTGTGGGTCTCATGCCTCCAGAGAGTGAAGAGTCAGAGGTCACCACAGGAAGGCAGCCCTAAGCACTGTGCTTTGGGCTGTGGGTGCTACACAAGCCTGGGTTTCTTATGGAAGAACACTAACAGAACGGGACAAGGCCAGAGAGACGCTTCCCACCCCAGATGCGCCTGTCAGCCTAAGAGGGCAGCAGGACGCAGTGATGAGACAAGGACACTCCATCCACACCCAGGAGCCTCACTGCTCACCACCCTAAATCTCTTCTGTCACAATAGCAGATTTTTTGGATATATTAAATAACAGAATTCAGCCAAGTATTCCAATGCAAAATAGATGAGACTCTGGAAGGTTCTATAGGTGGAAAGTTAGAGTATCTATTTCATAGAGTTTGGGGGTTTGATTCAACTAATTTGTTGCAGGCATCGCTGTAATATTTGGAAGCATAAACAGGGACTAAGGGTTCCATTGTGGCAAGCTTTTAAACCTCACCGTAGCGTAGTTGCTCCTGTATGCGTCCATCCCCTGAGCAATGTGGACCAAGCTCCTTCAAGGCTAGGCCATCCCCATCACTCTGAACTTTAATCATCCCTTCTTTTTTCTAGACTTTGCGCTCCCCATTAGACGATCAGTCGTTCCCAAGTATTGGGTTTGGGGGGGCGGGTGTCGCCTGGATGAAGATTGAAAGGAGGTTGACTTTGATATGCTGAAATCCATAAGCTGTGTGTGTGCAAGTGAACATGCGCATGTGTGCACATGAGTGCACAGATAGATGTAGGAGCTAGAAGACAATCTCAGCTCTTGTTTCCCAGGTTATCCACCATCTCTCACCAGCCTGGAACCTGCCTAGTAGGCTAGGCTGGCTGGCCAGCAAACCCTAGGTACATTCCTGTCTTTTACCTCCCCAGAACTGATTGCAAGTGCGGGTCACCACAACCAGCATTTTATCATTGACCGATTGACGTGTGTGTGTGTGTGTGTGTGTGTGTGTGTGTGTGTGTGTGTGTGTAAATTCCTTAACCTGCTAAGATATCTCACCAGCCCATGCCCAGCATTTGAACTTAGGTCCTTGTACACGCAAGGCAAGCACTTTACCAACTGAGCCATCTCCCCAGCCCAATTACTTGATTTGTAATTCATTTATTCAATCAACAATTTATTTGTTCTCCCAACTATTGAGGCCACACACTTTTTGGGTGACTTAGTTTGTGTACCTTAGACAAGGGCAAAACACGAGGCTGAGCTGACTCTAGGCACCATGGGAAGATGAGTGGACCCTGGCAGGATGTGCCAGGGGGATTTTCCCTCCCTCTGTTTGTTCCTTTTCCCCTAACACTCTCAATATTTCACTTTCATAATGGAAAATTCCGTGCCATGTGTGAATGCTTTATTGGAAGCATTGTAGGAAATTATAATTTATTTGTTTTTGTTTGTTTTTCAGAACAGGGTTTTCCTGTGTAGCCCTCCTGGCTTATCCTAGAACTTACTCTGTAGACCAGGCTAGCCCAAACTCAGGGATTTGCCTTTCTCTGTCTCCTGAATCCCAGGATTAAAGGCTTATGCCACCACACCCAGGTAGGACATTATAATCCTGTATATAAGAAGTCACACACACATACACAAACACACGCATATGCACATGCACACATACACATACATACATACACACACACACACACACACACACACACACACACACACGAAGATAATACCACTGAGAAAAAAATAAAAAGGCTTCACTCAGCATAGCCATCCACTATTCTGCCCCAGCCGACTTACTACTAGTGGAGAAAAGCCAGTCAGATGGCATCGCAGGGGCCCCTCGGTGCCCACAGCTTGCCTTCCATCCTTTCTAGAAAACCTCCTGATGAATGTGTCCTGGGCGTGTTGGAATATTGGCACCATCTAACCTCACTAAGAGAACAGACAGAAAGCCAGAGAGCTCCGTGCCCAGAACAAAATCCCTCAGCAGCTTCAAGCCAGGGTATGTGGTTTAGCTAAGAAAAGCCAGCCTCCCTCCCTAGTGAGTCCCAGTTTTGAAGTGACTACGTGCTGCCAATGGGCCACTGCCTTGGACTGGTGACCAGGAAGAGATGGCCTTGCAAGAGGATACACCACAGAGTGATGTAATCATACACACAGACTAGGAGTGTCCATCACGAATGAGCTAACTTGCACACCCAACTGGGGACTCTCCCTTTGGGAACAGTGACTTTATGCAAAATAGCTCTGCAGAGCCCGGAGGGGGTATAAATACCTGATGGCTGCTGCCAGGGCCACAGCTTTACAAGGAGTTGAAGACTGAGACTCTGGCCCCACGGGACACAGTGTCACTGGTTTGAAACTTCTCAGCTACCTTGGTGAAGGGACTGAGCTGTTAGAGACACTTCTGAGGTTCCTCAGGCTTGGGTCTTGTTCACTCCACGGAATAGCCCAGTCAACTGCAAGGTGAGTCTTGTGTTGGGGACAGCTGCTCTTAGAAGTGTCTTTCCTGTTTGGGAAAGCCCAGAAAACCAGGCTTTCTCTTCTCCCCCCACCCCGCCCCTCTTTTGTGGATGGACTGAAGCTGATATGGAAGGTGTAGGAAGCACACCCGCACACCCACAGGGGGGTCTGCCAATTGAACAGGGCGTGTGGTCAGATTTCTTCTCTGCAAATGTTTACTGTGGTGATTACACTACCAAGATTAAACTTTCTAGAAAGCTCAGAATGGGGGATGTATTGATGCACATAGCTTACTTTACTCATCTTTATGAGATGTGCCCTCTTCCCCACCTCAGATCTGATAAGATGGTTATTATTAATCCCATTTTAGGAGTAAAGAAATGAGTTTCAGTTAACTAACTTGATTTAGACGAGTAACTAGAAAAACTCATGGTAGGATCCAGGTCATCGGGATCCTGAGGTTCACTGTCCCCCTTAGGTGGGTTCTTGTCCCCCCTTGTATCATTCAAGTATATCTTTCCTCAGGGAGGGCATTGGCCAAAGAGAAGCCAGATACTCTCAGTTTCACTTTCTATTTCTTGTCTTTTTCTTAAAGTATATAATCTCAACTCTGGAGAGTTTAATGCTCTTTTACACAAATCATTGACGTCTTCTCAAGTAACAAAGAAGGAACACGTGACCTACTGTCCTTGGCTCAGGATGCATGATGACTCCCAAATCAAAGGAAAGGTGGCCAGGACTTGAGTGCTAGCCTCAAGTGCAGGTCCAGAGGGAAGGGTACTAGTGACAACTGCTTGCTCCTCTCTCTGGTCAGCAGGTGGCAGGAAGGGTCAGGCAGGTGCACACACACTCCTGTATTAGTGACCCCAGCTCCTGCCCACCTTGCTGGAGGCCATGGAGTAACTCCTGCCAAGAGAAACTGAATCGTCCTAAGGAGGTTTGTGGATGCTTGCTGTCCTTGGTAGGTGGCTGTGTGGCATCCCAAGTTATCCCAAGTTTGGTTTGTTATGTGTCCTTTGCAGAACAGGAGTCTGTCCCACAAGAAGATTTCAACCCCAAATAAAACTGCAGAGTGCAAGCACGGAGAGAGAGCACGTCCATGCTGGCTTTAGCTGGGCTCCGTCTCCATTCTCTGGGACACTAGCGCCTATGAGAAGGCTCTATTCTGTTAGGCTCTTCTTCATCCTCAACTCACAGCCTCCCTCTCCTTCCTCAGCCCCACAGAGAACGTTGGATTTGGAGCAGAAGCACAAAGTCCCAGACATGGCTTGCCCCTGGAAGTTTCTTTTCAAAGTCAAATCCTACCAAGGTGACCTGAAAGAGGAAAAGGACATTAACAACAACATGAAGAAAACTCCAGGTGCTGTTCTCAGGTAAGCAACCTCTCTCCCACTTCCAGCTTTCTCCTCAGGGCTTCCAGGACCCTGCTGCCTCTCTCCGTTCTGGGCCACCTAAGAGAGTCTGGTCTCTAAGGCCCTGCTTGTAATTCTCTACTGGAGTCCGGTGCAGCTATGGTGTGTACAAGGAAGGCCCAGGGCCCCCATGCTGCTCCTGAGAGAGTCTGGACTCTCTGGAGGAAGAAGCGGGGGGGGGGGGGGGTATGAGAGAATGGAGAATGGAGAGCCTAGTGGTCAGCTCAGTGGTGATGTCCTGATTGGCCAGGGCATGTGCCTCACCAGTTAGATATTTTGACTATTAGGCAACTGAAGAGTGTCAAGATGTCCCTGTGCTATCCTCAGTGACTGTGTGACTTTGGGCAAGTGCACCTGTCTGAGTCTCAGGTCTGCAGTGTGATTTACCTGATAGTCACAGAAGGGCTTGTCACCATTTAAGAGGCTTCTTTGTCACCAGGACCACACCATGCACACACCTACACTCTTTGAACTTAACCTTCCTGGGGCCCTTGGTTATGATATCATTCTGCAAGTGAGGCTCTGGGAGGGCAAAGTCTGGGTTACGTGACTGCTAATGTCAGAGATGAAATCTGAGGTTGGCCTGAGGCATCTTAGAATTGAACTAGTCCTCCAACAATTTATACGGCTGGACTAGGAGAATTCTAGAGAATGCTAGGGAACTACAGCCATAGCCAGAGACTTGAGGCTAATGTAGAAAGATGATGAGCTGGCTTTCTTTGCAATGTGACTGCACAGAATCACCCCCAGGTCTCAGTCTGTACCTGGCTCAGACATTTGCAGGACTACAGTGGACAGTGCCTCCTGGAGGCATTAAGCAGGAAATCTCTAAATTTCTCTGTCCTGGTGTTGCCAGGTTTAGAAAGGGATTTAGGCAGAAGGGAGTAGCTTTGCCACTTCATAATCCTGTGGCGTTTGTGACATCCCTTAGCCTCCAAACCTCTGCTTCCTCACTTGTAGGAAAATAGTCATTATGTTAGGAGTAGAGGAGATAGATGTGACAGGCGGAGTGAGCGGGAAGGGACTGGACCACAGCTGTCAGCCATCCTGGGGCTCAGGTACCCTCTAGCACTGCAGTCTCAAAATACCGTGACTTCATCCTGGTTTTTCTCTTTACCCGGTCCCTACGACCCCTACCTTCTGTTGCCTCAGAATCCAGGTGCCCCCACACCTCTTTCCCTCCAACTTGACTTCGTAAAAGTCATGACCCTGCTCCAAAATCTTTGGTAGCAGCCCGTTACCAGTCATCACTCCAAGGCAAGAAGAAGGGCACACCCTCTGACAATCCAGAAGGGGACAGTGCTGTCCTCCCACTTTAGGGAAGAGGAGACAAAAGTCCACCATGCTTGAATCATCTGAAGATGACAGTGGTGAAGCAAGCATTCATACTGGACAGTCTGGCTTATGGCCACCGTCCTGGTAGCCACACTATAGGTCCCCAATGAGAAGCATCCCAAGGACAAGGACACTTGAGGCTTTCTCACCTGGCACTATACTGCCAGTTCACATGTCAACAGAGCCCTTCCGCTTAAATCAATGGATTGACTCAACCATTTATTAACTGCATATACGGCCACACATATTTATAGTGTCCTTAATACTATGTCAAAAACCAGGCAGGAACTGCTTTTATCTTGTCCCATGAAGTCAGTTTCTAGAAAGTGGAGGAGCCTAACTCCTTTCTCTGAGGACTTAGTAAACTCTGGGCAGAGAAAGAGAAAGATAGATCCAGTTGCTACATACAGTCAGGGAGGAAACGGGTAGGGTGGGGTGGGGGAGGGGTGTGCACCGAGAGCAACAATTTCCTCCCAGTCTTGGCAAGACAAGGATGTTAGAGAGGTTTATGCGTTGCTGAGCCTCCTCCGAAGGGTGGGGTCAGGAGGACCTAATGAGCTGCAGGTGGCTTTCTTAGAGGAGGGGCCCAGCCGAGATGGGACTGCCCAGGAAAGGTGGCAAGAGGATGTTCCTGGAAGAGGAAGCCGCGTACAAAGGGGATTTTAGTCTGAAAGCAGCGGGAGCCCGTTATTTATTTTTATTTTAAGACATAATTTTTAAATCTATGCAGACTAAGAGCCTGCTCCTGGTGGCTTTCAACTTTGTGTAAACAAGAGATTCAGAAGTGTGCGGGGTGTGTCCTTGCATGTGTTTTAGAGACAAAGGGTAAATGTGGGACCGTCTAGGTGACCCACAGGGAGTTTAGAGCAAATGGTTTCAGGATGCTTAAAAAACAAACAAACACACCCAAAACACTCCTCGCACTGTAATCGGGCTTGGGGATTCATTTGCTGAAATATTAGCCAGAAGGGTCCCTGAGGGCTGTAGCCCTACTTCACCTGCAACGGGGAGAAAGGGTAAAACATTTCCTGGGAGCGCTCTAGTGAAGCAAAGGTAAGAGGTGACCCTAGGGCTGTTGTGTGGCCTTGAGCAGCCCCCTCATTTCTCTGGTCCCCCAGCTTCTGCCGCCATAAAGCAGGGGTGGTAAAGAATTGCCTTCTTAGTTGGATTTCGTTAGAGGGTGAGGACATAACCAGGTGCAGCAGGGAGTCTGGGTCGCGATCCTTACTGTCCCTGCGAGAGGAATACACAAACGAGGCACTCGCGCGGTCCTGCTTGTCCTAGGCCACTAGGAGCGGAGTCCTGCTCTCAGCAGGAGGGCGGGCGCTACGGGGGCGGGCGCTGAGGGATTTCGCGGCGATAAAGGGACAGCGCCTGCGAGGAGCGCCGGCCCAGCTATGCGCGAGGGGCTGAGCAGCGCTTGCGACGCCGCCCGGCCGCGGCTCTGTCGCTTCCTGCGCAGGATCTTCGGCCCGAAGGTCTCCAGTCGTGTGGGCCCAGCCAGGTACAGAGCGCGGGACCTGAGGAGGGGTCCGGGTGGCCCCGCTGGGACGCGAGAGAGGCGGGTCAGAGCACCCACGCGGGCAGCGCTGTAAGGGTTTCTGCACCAAGGAACTTTTGCGCTGCGCTGCTTTGAACAGGCTCTGGCTATATCGATTAGTTGGCGTCAAACCTGGAAATCTCTTGCCTCAGCTTCTCAAATGCTTAAAGATGTTTTTTTGTTGGGGGGGCAGTACTGGGAACTGAACTGCATTTAAGCAAGTGCTCTTCCACTGAGCCACTCTCCCCCTCCCGCCTTGCTGCTCTCCCTCCTTAATGAGCTCTGAACAAACGAGGTTAAGAAGACAAAGATGATCTTTTACAATAAGACATACTCCCTTTCACAAGAGAGGTGGGCTGGCTAGTAGCAGCTCAATCCCAGGACTCAAGACCCTAAGTAAGCCCCTGCTGTGGATTTTGCACTCAACCCTCAGTACCTAGCTCTGGGACATCGTGAACCTGAGCAAGCCACCACAGTTCCCTTTGTCTGAAAGTCCATAAAGGTCCTTCATCCCTGCAATGGGCCAGTCAGGTCTCAGCAAGACTGTGGATTTAAGAACTGCAGGAATTTGGAGCCAAGGGTCCCGAGCCTTAAAGTGTTCACCTGATATCTGATACCTAGATCCCCTTTAACAGGTGACAGAAAAAAATCTGCTAGCAGGACATAATAGCTGGGGCAAAGCTCTATTTATTGTTGTGGGGTCTCCCCCTTAATCTCCATTATAGCAGTACTTGAAAACTTATACAAATTCCAATTATAACAAAAATGTCAAGACACTTAAAAGTTAAAGAGAAAGAGATTTAAGTCGCCCGTGGCTTATCACATCGTGCTAATCACTGTGAACCTTTGCTGGCATTTCCCCCAGTTGCTTTCAGGCCTGCTGGAGCCTGCACTCATTCACACACAAGCACACATTGCATGCGTGCACTAAGACTGTCATCACAGCGTCACAGATATCCAGGCCGAGGCATTAGGTACAACCTTAGGCTGTGGACCTTGAGGCCAGCGTAACTGTGGCTCATGTCAGCAGTGAGACTGCGGACAGCAGAAGGAGGATCCTGAGAAAGCAAATCTTGGCTTCCTTTTTTTTTTTTTCCCCCTCCTTCTGGTGAGGCATACCAGTCTAGATCAGCGGAATATGTTAGAGAAAATATTATTCAGATGGGTGTGGTGGTACATGCCTGTAATCCCAGCATTCAGGAGGTAACATCAAGAGTTCAAGGATATTGTCAGCTAAATAGTGAGTCCAAAGGCAGCAGAAGGTCATGAAACCCTGTCACAAGCAAGAAGGAAAGAATTGTTCAATGATTTTGTTGGTTTGCTTTGGTGGTGGTGGTGGTGGGGATATTGTTTTGCTTTATTGTTTGAGATAGCCCCTCACCTGAGATAGCCCAGGCTAAACCATTCTCGTGCCTCACCTTCTGAATGCTGGGGTTTCAAACACCAATCAGTGTATCCCTCTTTCGTGATACCCGCTAACATACCACAAAGAGGTCTTTCCTGAGGACTGTCCCTCAGGTGAGTACAGGACCCACTGCAGTCTCGGAGCAGAGGGAGAGACAGGGTTCCACCCAAACCCAGCAGTGGCAAGTGCAAGTTACAGCCAAAGGTAAAGAAGATTCTCAGTGAGCTAACCTAACAATCAAAGCTCACTCAGGGGTGAGGGACCAGGGATCGGGTTATAACTAAAACACAAAACAGGGTCATTGCTAAAACTGGAGTTTGGGGGTTTTGTTTTGTTTAGATTTATTTATTTTATGTGTATGGATGTTTTGCCTGACTATATGGGTGTATAGCCATGGCTGTCCTGGAACTCTGTAGAACAGGCTAGCCTCAAACATAGAGCTCAACCTACCTCTGCCTCCTAAGTGCTGAGATTAAAGGGATACGCCACCATAGCTCTGTTTGTGTGTGTGTGTGTATTACATATATATATATATATATATATATATATATATATATATATATATATATATATAATTTTTATAAAATTAAATTTATTTTAATTTAATTTTTATCTTATTTTCAAAACAGGTAGCATATAGCCTAGGCTAGCTTTGAATTCCCTACTTAGCTGAGGATGACCTTGAACTCTTGATCCTCTTGCCTCAAGTTTCCGGGTGTTAGAATCATAAGTGTGTGCCTTCTGTACCTGCCTTTGTTCCTTTCACTCTTTACAAGATAAATACTTGGAGTAGCCACGCACGGGGCTTGAACCTGGAATCTCTGGCAGGCAGATGGAGGCCAGTGTAGTACACAGAGCAAACAAATTACATTAAGAGTTTGGGGTGCTCTGTAGGTTCTCTTGGAGCCCAAACTGGCTTTGAAGTTTCTTTGTACTTGAGGTTGGCCTCGAACTCCTGACCTTTCTGTCACAACCTGCCAGATGCCGGGATTCCAATTTGTAAAATGCCCAGCTTGAACTAAGAGATGAGCTGGGCCTGGCGATGCATGCTTTTAATCCCAGCACTCAGGAGCCACAGGCAGGTGGATCTCTGTGAGTTCAGGGCCAGTCTGGTCTACCTAGAAAGTCCCACATCTTAAACATACAATACTCACCAAAATGAAAACTGAAAATACATAAGATAAAGTTTGCTAAGCTAAGTAGTCAGTGAGTGATGGACCCTGCTGGCCTGGGAGGGCTGAGCTGTCGGAGCTTCTGCACTTGGCCCTCTGAGGCAGGCATCTCCCCAGAGCTTGTGTGTGTGTGCCTCTGTCTGAGTAGCTTTAGCTGGCTCCCCTCATATCATTTTTGGCTTTGAGTGGTCAAAGCAAGGATGAAAAGGGAAGTGGGGACGAGATTCTCTAAGACTGGCTCCCTCATCCTCCCTGATTGGAAGCCAGGAACAGGTCATTCCAATCTCTAGCCTTCCTTTGGTGCCCCGTCTGCCAGATCGGGACTCACGGAGGCCACTGGAGAT
>LR752765.1:4080-60482 GCA_902729485.2 Mus minutoides
GCCTACTAGGTATGGCTGACAGACTTAATGACTAAAATATAAAGTGATTCTAATGATGATTCCATATGTGACTGAAGATTATTAGGATAATATATTTTATGTTTATAAGGTTAGGAGCTTAATATGTTTTTGGACATGGATTCCTAATATTATACTGCTTTTTATCATAAAATTAAGAGAACCAAATGTTCTTCATTCTCATGTTGGTATAAATTCATATCAAAACGATTTGAAAAAAATTCTGTTGATTATCAACAATTTGCTGAAAAAATGATTATATTACGTCTTAGTGTGATATGCTTGATGCAACTTCTTGGTTCAAATAGATAAGCAAACTTCTTGCCAAGAATCTAGCTTTTTATTTTTTAGGAGATAAGTAAATATTTACAGATAATTTTATCGGTCTTGAAGAGATCACTGAAATTACCTCCAGAATCTACTTTCTATTTAATGATACATCATAAAAACTCTCTCATAGAGCCCTTCCTGTCTACAATGTTGGTTTCTTGTCCACTAAGTTTATCAAAATTAAGGTTGATCTGATGAACCATTTTTATTGAGTTCAGATTTATTGCTACAAATGTGAACCATAAACAACTTAGTTCAAAATTTTAGTTAAATACCTTAGGCATTATTTTAAAATAAATATTCACTGGTTATTTTATTCCAGTGTTTTCAAATGATAACTAAATATAACCAAATTATAAATGTAACCAAACTATAACAGCTAAATATGCAAATGACTAAAAATACAAATTAGAAGACTCTGCCTTGAGTCAATGAGATAAATCTCTGAGGTGCAATTTCAGCATGAAATTTGTAAAGATCATGAGATGTATGTCACGCAGAGAAACAGATAACCCACCCCTTTATTCTATAGTGGACAAGGAGTTGAGAATGCCCACAAATCTATATAAAGACAAACACTTCAATCTGGTTACCAGTCTGGTGGTAAAAATCAGAAAAGGTAGATGAAGGTTTAAGAAAATAAATAACTCACAATACTATAAGATGATTGATTCAGTTTAACAATGTTTCAATTCTAATAGTATTCCTAAAAGCTTTACCTAAAATCTTTATTTTGGACAGTAAGATTTCTAGCAATAAAACATTTTTTCCCAGATTATATCTAGTAGAAGTTACTTCTTCTAACATTTTTAGTTTTGAATTTTTAGTTGAACTTTCAATTTAAAATTTATTCAATTAAACATCAATCTATAATTATTTCATTTCTTAAAAATCAAAGCAGTGAAAAGCTATCGGGAACATGTACTAGATTCTTCCCAGCAGAGGCACCAACACAGCAAAGAATTTGTTTCCAACAATTATTTGTTGTTGTTGTTGTTGTTGTTGTTGTTGTTGTTGTTGTTGTTGTTTCTGGGAAGCTGAGAGAGCTGAAAGGCTAACTCTCTCAACACATTGTTTTGATTTAGAGGACAAAAATGAAATAGGTTTACTTTGAAATTAGAAATTGCTAATCCTATTTCCTAAAGTTGTTAACAGTGAGTTGGTGTTTACAATTGGATTATCCACTGCACCAAGGGCTGTGTACCATGTGTGATGGAAATTGAAAAGAGCCCGTGTGAGGAGTGGCCATTGATTTTGTGTTGTGGCAGGATGGTGGGTGTGCTGTCTCTTTAGCACGGCACTCCACTGGTCTATTAGAGTTCACTTGCAAGATTAGAAGCACATGAAAATAAATCATTTAGTGAAGAGAAAATTGAAAATACAATTATATATGAGATTGACTTAACTTTTGGCTGCCTACATAATAATTATCTTTTAAACTGGGTATTTTATATATATAAAAAAAGATGTGTGCAGGTGTTAGCAAAACCATCATGCTGTGTTGGAAGATAATTGCCGCTTTGTGTTGTTTCCATCTTTTCATAACACATCAAACCGGAACTGGCCTAGTCCTAATGTTAGAATGCAGGTGTCTTTAGTTTCCTTGCATAGCAGCAATGTTAGGGTTCTCCAGATAAACAAAATTAATAATAATGTAAATATTCATGTGTGTTACGTAGCTAGGATAGGAGTGTGTTAGTCAGGGTTCTCCAGCTAAACAAAATTAATAATGATGTAAAAGTACACGGGTGTTACATAGGGAGGCAGGCAGACACGTAGCTGCTACAAAGAATTAGCTTCACAGTTAATAGAGGTTAAAGGCTATGATCTGAAAGGAGAGTCAAACAGTAGGGCAACCATAGCCACAGATAGTTTGTTTCTCTATCTGAAAGCATGAGAAATAGTGCGGTGTCGATGAATGAATTCCAGGCGGAAGGACTTCTGACACAAGGCCCCCAAGGAGTGCCTAACTGAATCCAAATATAAAGACAACAAATAGGCAGATGTAAGGCTAAAGCCCATATGAAGACAAAAAAAGCAAGTATTAGTTTAACTGGTTTGGAGACAGTGCTTTTGTTTGCTTTATCCTGAACTCCAATTAATTGCATAGGGCCCATTCACATTATGGAGGACAATCTTGTTTTACTAAGTCTACCAATTTAAATGTTAATATCATCTGTAATACCACTCTTAACAGACACATCCAGAAGAAAGTTTAAACAAATTCTCAACTATCCTTAGGTCTAGCCATGTTGACACATAAAATTAATTACTCTAACAGAAATATTACCTATTCCTGATGTGTACTAGTAGATTTAATTATTGCCAGGAACTCAAACAACATGGTTTGAAATATGAGTTGATTTCACATTTTAATTATATTTATGAATATTTCAGCACGACAGTGGCTAAATGAGCACTCCCAAACACCATACATTAGCAAATAGAATAAATACGTGATAGAGCAAGAAGCAATTTCGTTGGTAGAAGAATAAACCTTCCTCTGGCAATGTCTCCCTCCTTAAAGTAAGAGCATATACTAGTTAGAAACTTTTCCATACATCACAGTAGAATCTAAGAGTGTTCTACTGAACTTGCTGTGGCCCAGCTAAACATTACCACACCTCATGGATTGCCCTTAAGGCTTTGTTTCTCTGGAAACACAGACATATATTTCAAACTAGTTCTTTAAATTGCCCTATTTACTTTTACTTACATTTGGTCAATAGATTTAAGTTGTAATATATGTATTTTAAATGTGGTTTTCCTGCACACATGTATATGTATTCACATGTGGAAGAGAACATGAGAACCCCTGGAAACTGGAATTATTGATGGTTCTGAACTACCTTAGATGATCTGAGACCTGAACCCAGGTTCGCTGTAAGAACAAGTTCTCAGGGTGGTCGAGCCATCTCTTAATCCCCAGTTGTAATATATCTTTAAGCTGTAAAGTTCATGCTCAAGACTAATTTCTTATTACCAGTAAAAAAAAAAAATAAGGAACCATGAATATTCCTTAATGCCATTTCAAATAAGGCAAGTTGCTAACATTGATTCGTAAAAAGTTGAAGTCCATGAATGTTATTTTAGAAGAGGACTTCAAAATTTACCAGCTAATGCTTTTGAGAAGCTGTTTAACCTCCTTCGCTCACTCATTCCTTTATTGCTTCATTTGATCATCGTTTGCTGATCTGATCCATCTTGTGCAGATCGTTTAAACAGGCTTGCTAAGGCTTTCATGCGGAATTCAGAGGGCACTTTCCATTGGGGGGTTTCAGGAGTTAAACTCTGATCACCAAGCCTGGTGGAAAATATGTTTATTTATCTGGTGAGACATCTTTCCAGTCCTCAAGCAAATATGGTTTTTTGTTTTTTTTTTTTTTTTTTGAAAATGAAAGCACGACCTATTTGTGGTTTTAGGAGCTAGGTTGTATATCGTAAGTAAAATGCATAGTAAATTGTCTTGATGCATCACAGGAAGTTTAAGCTTCAATAGAGGAGTGTTTATATACAATATGTTGTATTATCTGATAAGTCTAAAAACTATCCACCAAAGTTTTCTATCATGCATAATTCATAAACATCAATAGGAATAACTATGTTTTTGTTGTTGTTGTTCTGTTTTTTTGTTTTGTTTTGTTTTGTTTTTTTTTTTTTTGTTTTGAGACAGGGTTACTCTGTATACCAGGTTGGCCTCAAACTCAGAAATCCACCTGTCTTTGCATTGCAAGTGCTGGGATCAAAGGCTTCTGCTACCACTTCCCAGCTATAACTATGTTTGTTTGTTTGTTTGTTTGTTTTTACATAATTTATCTTTCAATTAATATGATAGTCTTGACCAGTGGCAGGTAGAAATTAGAGAGTTATCAAAATTCGTCTATATCGATGGGTTGTAATTCACCTTTTAATAGCTATTTTATTTCATTTTTGTCTTGAGATTTTATGTAATAGTGATTGCTTTAGACAGACTGTCCCCAACATAATTTCCACTAATTTGAGTTTATTTTGATTTTTGGTACCGATATCACAAGTAGGTTTTGTGGAAGCATGCGATTCTTGCTGAAGGATTAGGTTGTTAAACATAGGTTTAGCTTTTCATTTTATTTTATTTTATTTTTGGAAAGTTATAGACTTTTTGTTTGTTTGTAAGTAGAGAGCTGAACTAGCAAAGACACTTTACACACTGTCTACCCAGTATTGCAACATGTCTTCGTTTACTGTGAACTTAAGGGCATACAGGGACTTCTCAGTTTTTTCTTATGAAGACAAAGGGAAAACCTTCTTTATAAAGTAGAATGTGGTTTCTAGAAGCTTCTTATTAAAATGACATTCTCCCTGTGGGCATGTGTATTAAGAACCAGTTCACCCAGCCTAAAATCAATTACTTCTGCCTATGGCAATGAAAGTCTGAGTTAAATGTAATTCTCAGAGGTAGTTAGCATTCCGTTGAAGGATATTGCTTCTCTCCAAGAGAGAAGTTACCCAATTTAATCAATTCTTGGCCTGTTAAACTTCTGATAGTAAACAAGTTAGATTACCAACTGTAATTATTAAGTATAGCAATTAAGACATTGCTTCGTACAAGCAATCGATAATTTGTAAGTTGTGTAATACTTGAATGTTTATTCAGAAGCCAACACATTACACTTTGAGTACAAATTTGCTCTTGTGACTCTAAACTTGCCTTTCTTTTATGCATTCTACACAGTGTACTTAGGGTTTGTTCTCCAAAGAGGAAACAAAAGTAGATCTTTGTCTAAAACAGTGAGCTGTTTCTTGTGTGTGCTCTAGGTAGACTACAAACAGCCTTCAGTGCCCCACCCTAGCTTCCTTCGGTTGCTTCCTTCTTTACCTCAGTAGCTTTCTATATCTGTTCCTTTCCTTCCACTTAAATCCTCTTTTCTGTACATCTTGTATTAATCTTTTTTTATTTCCTAATACACAATATAGTGTCTAACTTCAGGCTATTTATGTAAGTTTTCACTTCATTAGAAACTTTTATTCTCATGTTTCCTGCCTAACTCTTATACTTTTGTTTCTTTCAGTATCAGGACTCAAAGATAGCTTTCTGTCATGTACCTACCACTGATGAAAAATTCTTTCTGCATAGTCCTTCATAGTCTTCCTAGTCTGGTTTAGACATACTGCAGCTGCTTCTGATCTGCACACAGTGGTTTCTGATCTGAACACAGTGGTAATTTATGGCCTCTTACATGTAAGCAGGTAAATTAAAAACAAGTTGCTGGACATTTATATGAGTCAACTCAGATATATGTAAGATATTCTAGTTGATAAGAAGACACCCTCACATCCTCATGACATGAAAGGGCATATGTACTTTAATTTCATACCAAACATAGAAGCAAAATTTCAAGTGAAAGGTGGTTTGCCATGTGTAAATAAGTCCTGGAAGAAAAAAAAAAGGTAGATTCATAAGTTAGTGACATGAACAGAGGAGAATGGCTTTTAAAAACTAAGTTTGATGCTTCGTAACACAACAATTAGTTTATGATTAACAGATGAAGTGTACCTTAAGATACTAGGGGAAAAAATAAGCAAATGCATATTTTTGCACTGGTAAGCAATTAAAATATTACAAGTAGCCAATATCATTATAAATTGTATATGAAAACATGCATTTTAGTAATGACGTATAACTTGTAACCTTTTTGATAAAACAAAGGAAAATGGCCTTGTTTTTAGAGTTGTTATCTATAGTATATAGAGAATACATTTAGGAATATTTGAGTCTTTGGTGAATTCTATTGAATCAAATAAACTGTACGAAGAGATTATGTAATTCAAAAGTTGGTTTAACAATTGGAGAAAGTGGGTATTTTATTAGTTTTATGCAAAGTTTAATATACAGAATCACAGAATTAATAGGTAATTAATTCCTTCCTCCAGATATAGCTCTTATATTAGCAAGTTGAGCCCCTAAACAATCCACAGTGATGGCTTTATTGTGTTACAGCTATTTATATATAGTGTGTGTGTGTGTGTGTGTGTGTGTGTGTGTGCTTGTGTGCATGCACGCATGTGCTTATGAGTCATTTTAGATACTGAATCTATGGCTTTACAGATACAAGACATGTTCTAAATCACTGAACTTCAACATTAGCCCATATGTGTGTATATATATATATATATATATATATATATATATATATATATAGTCTTATAAATGAACAAATGTATACATTTATTTAGCAATCTAAATGCATAAATGTATTTGCACATAGTAAGTAAGGGACAAAACTGAAGGGGCCCCCAGCTCTCCTACTGAGCTGAAACAGCAAACCGACACTCTGCCCACTTAGGCTTCTCTCAGTATATTTTAATATTAATAAACTATTCTGTGTATACACTGTCTTAAATATTTGTGTGGAAATTTTATAGTCTATTTTCATATCTGTTTTTATCTTAGCTGACAGAGCTTATGTAAATATTATTTTATTAAAGTCACTAAATTTTAGTATATTGACATCAGGAATATTTTTATGCCTATGTTATTTTAATGGAAGGTATTATTTGATTTTATTTCACAGTAATTAATATGTGTCACTGATATCTTCTTATCAATCATGCAGGTGTCACAGCAAATGCAATTTTGAAACTCATATGGGTATGCCACTTAGTATAGGTAGGTGACCATGGTTGTTTTGTGTGTTTTCTTTAACCAACAAATACCTGAGAAGTTTCTGAGCTTATCAATATGCAATTTTAAGACCAGAAAGTTTAGATCAGCATCTTTGGAATTAGGCTCTGTTTTCTCAGATGTGGCTAATGTACAGCACCTTGTTTTGGCTGGCTTACAGAACCTTAATCCATGCAGGAAGTATGCCACCTTATCTGCCCCAGTCATTAGTTCTGATACCACTAAGTTGGGAGATCCAAGTGTAAGCACGGGTTGCTCAGAATAGCTTAACACCAAGCAGCTTTTGCTATTACGGCCATTTAAAAACAGAACACTCTCAATGCATACCCATTTCCTCAGAAGTCATCTACAGAAGGACAGATTTCCCCAGTGAGGTGCTTACCTGACAGCTTGCTTCTTCCACAGATGCCTGTTTTCCCCAGTTCTGTAATAGTGAGCACTCATTCACCTGTAACTTGTTTCTTCAGCAGAGACCTCAAAAATATTCAGGCACTCCAGGACTGACTATTTTTATTTTTATTTTTCTAGGAATAACTGGGTAGTTCTATGTTAGCCCTGAGTTGACAGAAAGGGCTAAAAGTGAAATGGCCTGCTTAACAGAAACTGAGGCAATTCACAGTGAGTTGACACTGCTTTTTGAGATAGAAGCAGGAGTTTGGGGGTGTTTGTTTGTTTGTTTTTAAATTTCCTTTGGTCAAAGGAGATGGTACAGTGGGTGAAGTCCTGTGTTAGCAGAGGGACTTATATTCGAACCCTCTAAAAAGCTGGGTATAGTGGGGTAGGTTAGTATTAATGCTAGTGTTGGAAAGGAGGAAAGAGGAGGATGCCTGGGGCTATCTGGCCAGCTAGCCCAACCTGTTCATCAAATCCCAGGTCCTGCTGCAAACACTGCCTCAAAATATGGGGTCTATGGCCTTTAAGAGGGGCAACAACAGGAATGGAAATCTGATTCCACATAGGAAAACGGACATACATCCAAATCCTCCCACCTTACCCCACCACCACAAGTGTGCATGCACACACACACACACACACACACACACACACACACACACCACACACACTCACACTCACTCACATACAAAGTAAACTTTCTTGCTTAGATTTCATGACAGTCCCTCAAAGGCTATCCAACCTGTCCTCAGTTATAAATAGGAGAATAAACAGCAACCCAGAGAGAGGCTGAAAACAGCCAGCCTACAGAGCTAATACCTTTATCTTTTTTCATCAGAATAAGCTCACCACAAAAAAGCAGGACACAATCCATGTCTGGTAAGGCTGTGCATTTGCTGAGAACACTGCCAGACTGCTTTCAGCTCTTTTATAGATGTCATTCATATTTTTAAGCTGTAACGTTACAAACGCAATCACGGGTATTTCAAAATACGAGTTGAGTTTTACTGTAATTCTCTTTGTTCTCAAAGCTGAAGCATTTTAACAGCTGAGGGGAATGTCTCAAGGTTTCTTATTTTGCTTTGTTATTTCCCGAGATTAAGACAATACATGCCTATAGCATTCATTACTTAAGAAAATGGTGTGTGTGTGTGTGTGTGTGTGTGTGTGTGTGTGTGTGTTATCAGAGCACAATTTCCACTCATTACTAGAGAGCTGAATGCTAAATCAAGGATTGTAGAAGAGAGATGTGCAACCTGAATAAAACATTTCCAGAGGGTCTGAATAATATAGTTCTGCATAAAGAGGGCCGAGATGTTCTTGAACCATAATTGGAAAAGCTTCAAGTGTGTGTACTCAGGAGCACACGCACGGAGAAGGGCTTAGTTATCATCATTCCTCATGCTGGTTAGCATTTATAGGGCCCCAATAGTATTTTTAGTTTTGAGTTGAACATAAGTGCTCTGATAAGTGATCTTCTGTCTAAATTACCCACGTGGAGATAGGTCTCTAATCACCCTCTGCACACAGACAGCATTGACAAACAACCCCAGAGCAAGGGGACGTTTAATGTGGCAGAAGAATAAGCTCACAGTAAAACAAAAGAATCAGTTCAGGCCAGTGTCGCCTCTGAAAGCATCAGAGGCTAGTCTTTGATTCTAACTAATATTTGTTCGCTAGGTCTGGACCTTGGCATTTGGAAAACGTATTTGCTGACCTCCTATTCTTCCGATTACCAAGGAGTTGGGGTTAGAAGTAAAAGCAGAATGATGAGGACCATGAGTGAGTTTTAACTTTTGATGTCAAGCACGTTGTATATAGATAACTGATCATTCAATCCCCTATCTTTGATCACATAGAACAATGATGGCTACATTTGAGAGGCATTCCCTGATACTGATTTGTGAAAAGCCACCAGAGAAGGATGTTTGAAGTAATTATTTTAATACAAAGGAAATCATGTATTTTTTTAAAAAAATATTTTGATTATTGAATGTAGTATGGAATTGAGGGATGGTGCTGTGGGTCACAGGTGGATTTTTACAAAATAATGCACACTTCTAAGTATACATCTCTATATCCCATTATTTTATTTACTCAAGGGTAAACAAATGATCCCACCACGTAGCTAGAAATGAAGTACCACCCATTACAAAAGCACAGATACATTGAATTGTATGCTCAGAATTATTGACTCTGTTTGCCAGGCACTGGGGAGCTGTTGACATATTTTAGCAGGTGAGTGACATGTCCAGAATTGTATTTTATGAAGATTAACCCGATGGCATTTTCAGGATTGATCAGCATGTCGCGTGTGTTTTGACAGAACAGATTGTGGTGGCTCGGGTCTGATATATGGTAGGGGCAATGAGAATAGAAAGGGAGAAATTGACTTGAGCAAAACATGACACTGGAACTGCAGGACTTGATTATTAAATGTGGGGCCTGAGGTAGGAGATGTCAGAGATGGGTCCAGACACTCTGGGCCTAGACGGGAAATCAAGAATGGAAGAGAAGGAACATTCTGTCAGCTGTTTTATTATATCTTATGTGCTTTGAATCATGGAATCGATTGCAGTCAAAAATCTTGGGTCCAATGCCATACTTCATGTCCAGTAAGCATATGGTGCCATCTTAGCATCTGCACTTTTGCTCAGTAATCCGTTGTCAATCTCATGGACTACATTGTTAAAGAATATTTTCTGTCCCAAATCTAATATGAACAAGAACAACCAGCTGAAAAAGTTAGTAAGTTAATATTTTAGTAAACTTCCATCTAAAAATACACTATATTAATTTCTGTTAAATCTCAGCTTTGATTTTTTTCAGCCTAATGAGACCAAATTACTAGATTTTTTTGTGTGTGCATATGTGTGTGGTGTTGTGGAATTAACTTCCAATATTTAGGTAATATCGAAGAATTAGTAAAATTTGGGGGATCAAGTTCTCATAAAAGTTTTGCATTTTGTAGCTCAATCCAAAGGATGGACCCAACGACTGCAGCTGCCAGGGATCCATCCCACAATCAGTCACCAAACATAGACAATATAGCATATGCCAGCAAGATGGTGCTGAAAGGGCCCGGATATAGAGGTCTCAGGGGAAAATATACCAATGCCTGGCAAACATGGAGGTGGAAGCTCACGGTCAGCTACTAGATGGAACACANTTTTATATTTAGCATGAACTAACATTGACAAGTCAGTTTAATACTGCAAAGGTCATTTCTTAAACAAACTTGGCTCTTCATTCCTTCATCACAAACAACTTGGAATTGAAGGTATAAGTCCTCTGCTCTTGGTCTCCTCTGTGGGGAGCAGGCACGGCTGCATGGGCCAAAGATGGTGCCCTGGCTCTATGCTAAGCCCCATGACCTTGCTTGTTTACCTCAGTCTCAATCATCCTTGGAGAGGTTAGCGCAATATCTTGTGATACCATTCTATCAGCCAGTCCTGCGTGCTGCCTTGGACATGTGCGTGGTGACGTGAGTGAATGGAAGAGGATAAATTGTGGGCAGTCCCAGAGGATTAAAATGATTGATGATTGATGATGATGATTGAGAATGACTGGAGGATGTTTGATGAAGAAGGAGGAAGAAGGAGAAAGGTGGGAAAGCTGCAAGAAACCTACAAATAAAGAGAAGTGGCTGCAGCTGCTCTGAACCTGCATTGGAGTCCTTGTCGTTTATTCCCACTCTCTGCTGGTCAGAGATTGGGACTGGGACACTCCTCTTCTTGGCAAGTCTCAGATATCAACTCAGGGGTAAGGTCTGGCTGTAAATACCTTCAACTACCAAACTACTTCACTAGCTATGGTGGGTATTCTTTGTTTTTGTTTGTATGTTTGTTGGTTGGTTAGGTTTGGTTTTAGTTTTAGCATTTCTTTTTTCTTTTTGGTTTTTAATATAGGATTTATTTCTTTTTCTTATTTTCCTCTCAAATTTTAAGACATTCCAATATACAGGAAGACTAGACAGATTTTTCTGTATGTGAATGTGAGATTATCAGAAGAACCTATGTTTTCAGATCTTGGGATCCGAGACTGAGCTGAACGAAACACTGCAAGAATGGGCTGATTTTTGAGAAACAGAGAGTATCACTCAAACTAGATAATACAGCTAATACAGGGAATGTAGCTAAAAGGAAGGGGATTTCATGAGGTAATAGAATGGAATCTAAAACATGTAGCTCTGTATGAAAAGACTTGAGTCATGTTAATGATATATTAGCCTGCCCTACAGCAATCTGTCAACATTCTGAATTTAGCAATCTAGTGTTTGGATATTCTATGCTACACAAATTTTTTTTTTAGAATTTGTACTTTTTTCTTTTTTCTTTTTTTTTTTCTTTTCGTTTTTACTTGAACTCTTTTTTATTAGATATTTTCTTCATTTACATTTCAAATGCTGTCCCCAAAGCCCCCTAGCCCTGCTCCTGAACCAACATACTCCTGTTTCCTGGCCCTGCCATTCCCCTGTACTGTGGCATATGATCTTCGCAAGACCAAGGGCCTCTCCTCTCATTGACGGCCAACTAGGCCATTGTCGCTACATATGCAACTAGAGACACAGCTCTGGAGGGTACTGGTTAGTTCATATTGTTGTCCCTCCTATAGGATTGCAGACCCTTTTAGCTCCTTGGGTACTTTCTCTAGCTCCTTCATTAGGGGCCCTGTGTTCCATGCAATAGAAGACTGTGAGGATCCACTTTTGTATTTGCCATACACTGGCATAGCCTCAAAAGAGAGAGCTATATCGGGTTCTGTCAGCAATATCTTTCTGGCATATGCAATAGTGTCCGGGTTTGGTGGTTGTATGTAGGATGGGTCCCCGGGTGGGGCAGTCTCTGAATGGTCCTTCCTTCTGTATCAGCTCTGAACTTTATCTCTGTAACTCTTTCCATGGGTCTTTTGTTCCCCATGATAAGAAGGAGTGAATTATTTCTTTATTGAACTACAGAACAATTATTGTAGACAATCATACAATAATAGAAGTCTAAGCCAACAATTCTTTTCTTAATATCCAGGAAATTATAACTCCTGAATTTTTACTTAGGTAAAATTAACATAATTTCTGTTTATAAAACCAGAGTGTAAAGTCATGCTTCACACGTATTCTTGTGTAAGCCAGCTGCAGGAAAATCTCCTGAGATACTTTTCAATATTCAATTTTTGGAGGTGCCATCTGAAAGTCTACAGTTGAATACATTTTTATTTGTTTTTATCATTTAAATTTAGAGATTCACTTGGAAGAGCTTTTTTTTTTCTTCTTCAGGATTCTATGCATATGTCAAGCATGTTCCTTCAATGATTAATAAGGAACTCTTTGAGAATTTGTTCATTGTTCCACTTGTTTTCAGCTCCTTGTTCTCATTCCTTATTCACTCTCCTTCCCTCCTACCCTCTCCTCTCCTCTTTAACTCTCCTTTTCTCCTCTTTGCTTTAGAACTCTCCAGGAGCTAAAGAACCTCATACATACATGTATGTCCTTAAATCTTAATCAAACACAGCCTTTATAAAAATAGTCACACCATTCTTCTAATAGTTATACTCCACTTGTGCTGGAATTCAACTATGACATCATCACCTCATATGAATAAGTCAGTTACGCAAACACTGAAGTGGGTAGACAGGCCCACTACAGCTTCCTATAGTCTTGGAAACTGTCTACTCTACTTTGATTTTATTTCATTAAAAAAAGTAACTTGTGTATATTTATTTTCATTTTGATTTTGTTTTGAGAAAGAATGAAATTGAATCAGGGGGAAGCATCTAGATGGAGATGGAGGAAGAGAAGAAATATGTTCAGAAAATATTATATGAATTTTTTTTTAAACTTTGAAAACATTTGCCTTAAGAATGGACATGATTATATGGTTTGAACATTGAAGCAGATAAGCTTCCTTATATAACGTTTTCAAGACCAAGGGGCCTCTCTTCCCAATGATGGCCATCTTCTACATATGCAGCTAGAGACACGAGCTCTGGGGGTACTGGTTAGTTCATATTGTTGTTCCACCTATAGGGTTGCAGACCCCTTCAGCTCCTTGGGTACTTTCTGCATTCTCTTCTGCAGGAGAACCGCGAGAAGGTTGTGAACCATTGACTGCCTCATTTCCTTTATTTGCTATATCCTTCACTCTAATCTATTCTCTGTCTTCCCTTTCTCCTTTCTTTCTCTTATTGTATTCTTCCTGGTGATTGATCACTTTATAAAGTAAATGTTTATATTCCTCCATCAAATCATTTTAACACATTACCTCTCAGGCAATGGTATTCTTAATATATAGAACTGGGGATAGCCACTGGAGGGTCCCAGACATCAGAGAAACATGAGGCTCCCAGGACCCAATGAGATGACTTCAGCTGAAATGCACTGAGAAGGGTGGGATAGAGCCTGTTGAGACCACCTCCAGTAAAAAGGCACGGTCCCTGGGTGAGGGATGGGGTCACCCATGCATCTCAAAGATTTTAACCCAGAAATGTTACTGTCCAAAGGAAGAACAGGGACAGAAAATGGAACAGAGAATGAAGGAAGGGCCAACCGGGACTGCTCCATCTGTGGATCCATAATGTCTGCAGACACCAAACCCAGCACTGTTGCCCTGGTCAAGAGGAGCTTGCTGACGGGAACCTGATGTGGTGGTTTCTTGGGAAGTCCCACCAGCAAATGACCAATGCAGATGTGATTGCTTGGAGGCACCCATCAGACTGAGCTCAGGGAACCTGGCAGGGGAGCTAGTGGAAGGACTGGAGGAGCAGAGGGGGGTTGCAACCCCATTGGAAGAACAATATAGGCTGACCTGACCACCCAGTTCTTCCAGAGACTAGACCACCAACCAAAGAGCATACTTGGAGGGCTCCAGGGCTCCAGATACTTATGTAGCTGAGGATGGCTTTGCCTGACAAAAATGGGAGGGGCTGCCCTTGGTCCAGGGGAGGATTGATGCTTCAGCATAGGGGGATGCTGGAGAGGTGGGTCTGGAGAGTGTGGGTGGGTGGTGGAGTGCCCTCCATACAGGCAAAGGGAAAGGAGGGAGGGTGGATGTGGAATGGGGGTTTGATTTGAGATGTAAATGAATGGAATGATTAATAGAAAAAGAAAAAAAGGAAAAAAATGTCCTGGAACACTATTAGGTAAATAAATAAAAGTGATTTATTTTTGTGGAGTATAATCTACAAAATTTTAAACTTGACACTGCTTTCGTGTGTGTGTGTGTGTGTGTGTGTGTGTGTGTGTGTGTGTTTTATCTAACTAGCTGACTAAGGTTTATCTCATTTGCAACTATATCCCAATTATTTCTCCAATTTACAATGAGCAATTTTAAGTGAAAAAACTCAGTTAATTGAATGATTCCACTAGACCTTATGACTTTAGAAATCAACTACAACTATATTTTCTGTTTATTATAATCATCCCGAACAGACATGGAGAACTTATGACAAGCTGTTAGCTAGTCTTCATTCTTCCCCATCCAAGTACTAACCAACCCTGAGCCTGCTTAGCTTTGCAGATCAAATAAGACAGGTGGGTGGTGTGGCTCTGGACCAGTCTCTCATGAATAAAACTGAAGACTGGCTTTCAAGCTCACAAGGCCAGTTTGACTACTGAAGCATCTCTGAAACAACTGAGCCTTTAGATCACACAGAAACCTTTCAGAAAGTTTTACTGAAGAAACAAAATGATGAATGAATTTCCATATCTTTCCAATCACCTCAGTACAACTATAGAGCTTCAGCGCCATAAAAATGCAGGCCTCTTTGTCAGGTGGTACTTACAGATTTCTTTCAGTAGACGGTAACTTCAGAAGTTAGTCAGATAGAAATGATTATGAAAAAGAGGAATCATGTCAGATACATAAGGACTTAGATGTAGACAGTCATTTCAGATTAGAAGGAATTTTAAGAGAGAGCTTATGGAAAGTAAGAGCCAAAGTCCAATGCTTCAAATATGTTTTCCTTAATATATTGGATAATATAATCTTTCATAATTTTTAATTTTACTACAAAGGCAATTATGTATATTCAATCCCCAGAATTCTTGGGTAAAAGGAGATTCATAAAAGGATCATATTTTATTTTTTAAATTCAGAAACATTTTATTCATTATTCAAGCATACAATAAAGTACAGAGCACACATAGATTCTAAGCAGTGAATTATAAAGTCCTTTTTTATTTTACTGCTCTCCCCAAACAGGAAAGTAGCCATCCCCTCCACCTTGGCCAATCCAGTTATAATCAATCATAGCTATGACTTCATTGTAACTTCTATTTCTAGATGACTTGTAATACTAATTATCTTTTAAAGTTTATTATTCAGAATTGCCCATTTCTATGTTTTGAATGTTCTTAGATTTCTATTCTTATTGATAAGTAAAAGTACTTTACATAATCTAATTGAAAGTTAAATAATGGAAATAGGTAAATGAGTTTTCTCAATTGCAGTGAGAACTTCATAACAAGATTTGAAAAATTATTAGCATTTTTATTTTAGTTGTGAACTTTCTCTGATTATGTGTATATACATGTATGTACATATATATACATTTATTTACCTGTCATCTATTTGTATTTTATTTATATTTTATCTATTTATTGACTTTATATTGTAATTTCATCATCCCCCTTTCCTTTCCCTCCTCTAAACCCTTCCATATATTACCATTTGCTCTCCATCCAAATCATGTTCTTTTATTTTTTCAGTTATTGCTTTTACATACATGCATATATATGCATATACATAGATACTACTAAATATAACCTGTTCAGTATGCATGTTTATTTTCAGGGTTGACCATTTGGCTTTGCATATCCCATAGGTGTGCTCTTTCTTGGAGAAGCCTATTTCTCCCACTCCCTGGAACCCCTAGTTATTTTTTACATAGGGTTGAGGTCTCATAGTTCTAGAATCCTAAACGACTCCCTAGAGAAATCATGGATCTTGGAAGAGAACCTACAACCACCACTTTGTTAAACCAGCACAATCCCTAAATACACTCTAAACTTTTGTCTTTATTAAGTACAGTCTTCACCCCTTTTCAAGGAAATTTCTCTTTACTACATACTACAGAAGACTACAACTAATAAAAATGCAGAATTATGCAGCCTCGTCCCAAAATATGTATCTACAAAATGCTGCAGAGCCCTGTGGAAGCAAGGCTACAGAGATGCTAAGGCCAGAGGAACATGTTGTTTGCTGTGAGACTGGGTTCTCCTGTACTGTCTGTAGCTACATCCACAAAGTCTCACCAATGTGACTGCCAAAACATGAGTGAACAAGGGACAGACATGCCAAAGGGAACAGGTTATGTCCATGGGGGTCTTGTTGCTTTCTAAAGATGCCTATAAGGATGGTTTATGGAGAGCAAATGGAAAAAATGAAATAAATAAGAATATTTATTTTTACATTTTAATTACAATTTTCTGTATTCATATATACTAATAGGATCCTTGTTGCTCCACTTTTCTTTTCCTTTCTCCATACACTCCACCTGTTCCCTTCCCAATTTCATAACTTTTTATGTTTTGATAACCTCTTTCCTTCACCTTTAAGAAATGTAATTCTATATCTCACCATCATCTAACTTGCTGATTCCCATGGAGATCTGCTTTCAGTAGAAACTCATTGTTTGATTCAATATCAAAAATGGCAAGGGGTTTCTTTTAGATATTCTCTCCAAATATGTATTAATCTAAATTTACTCATCAGATACTTGGTGACCTCTAATACTCTTATGATTTGGGATTCATTATTTGTCACACCTTTTCAATTTAGTGTTAAGTTTGAGGAGTTCTCTTTCAGACTGTTGTCTTCTTTATTTGAAAGTTTAGCGTCTAACATTTTATGTACAGAGATATGTACCTGGAGAAGATTCTCTAGGATAAAAAAAGGCTATTAGAAAAATTCCTGTAAAGGATCCCATATGTGGTCCGAAGACATAGCTTGTTTTAGAGAAAAATGAAAGTCTTTTATTGTTTATGTGCACAGATTTAACCATGTGGTTTTTGTTTAGAAAAAGGTATAAGAGGATATTTTTTTTTCATTCTGGTTTAAGTCTTTGTTATTATTGTCAAAAAAATCTTAATAATCTCTAGACTCTGTGAGCCTTTGTTACTTTGCACTTCTCCACCTCTAAGTTGCACATGTCATCAAGTTCTTACGTCAATAACTACTCCTTACCCACTTGAGCTGCTAATTGAGGATTTTACCTTCTGAGCTCTTTGGATTTGCTTTTCTTGCCAGCTGGTGCTCAGATTTCGGTGTGCTTTTTTTTTTTTCAATTACCCTTTGTGTTTCAACCTTTCAATCTGTACCATCTTTCTCCTTCTTTGGGTACGTGGAACTCTGTTCATTTTCTGTGCATAATGGAGAAATACTCCTGTGATGAGAAATATCTCTCCTAATCTTGTTTTCTATTTTATTGTGTACTTTATTAAAGTTTCCATTTTGTAACCCCCAAACTGACACTATTTCAGACTTATTTCAAGATTTTTAACTCAGTCACCACCCACTGGCATGTGTTAAGCTAGGAGTGGGGGAATCAAACAGAATAAGAATTACCAGACCTCAGTGACACTTTCTGGATGAAGAATTTGGGTAATTGAATTGTTACATAGCCATGAGGTGTAGGGAAGTAATATAAAACACCTGAGCTAAAACTGAGGAGAATTATTGAGTCTGCTAAATTAGATTTTAATACTTTTCTCTTGTTACAGACTCTAGCTATTCTTGTAGCGTAGCTTCACACTTCTGAAACTGAAAATAAAATTATTGCAACTATACCTCATGGTGAACTGAATCACATCCCCAGAATCAGGTAATAATAATTAACATAACCAAAAAAACTAGGTATAATTAATAATCAGAGTAAATATAAACAAAAACCAAGCCTACCCACATGGTATGTGTGTTTTGGGGTAATATTTTATAGGTATGACTAGAAATGAAAAAAAAGTAATTCTATTTTTATAATTTTCCTGAGTAAAGTTGGAATTTTTAAATCTCTCAAAAATGTATCACAGACTGATTTTGTCTGTTTTGGTGTGACCATGTCTTTAAGTCACTGTTCTCAAGTGGGTGTGTGGCATGAGGTTAAAAATACAAAAGGCAACAAATAAAAACAAACATAAGACAGGGAGAGTTAGCAACACTGAGTCTGGGGAGAACAGTTGATTTTCCTTGAGACAAATAAAATTAAATCTTAAACACAGTGAGAATCAGTCTTAAGCTGGATCAAGAAAGAGTGTATTGCAAACTTACTAAAAAATAATAAGCAAAGAACATCTCTGAACAATTAAAATATTTTTGAAAAAAAATCCTATAGGTAATTTTAGTCTTATAGAACAATTGATTCTTATATTTGTCTTAGGGAATTTTCCATAATGTTTTTCCAGATTAGTAACTGATGAGTGAATAAGTCATATGGGAAACTAAGCATACAAAGAAATACTAAAGTTACTATCTTTTATTTTTAATTCTTTACATCCCAGCTTGGAATCAAAGTCCTGATCCATTCTACTTCTATTCTTCTACATTTTGTCTACACAATTAAAGTTTTTTTTTTTTTTTTTTTTTAAACAATGATGTTTTGGGAGACAGACTCTTGCTTCAGCTGCAACGATGGTTACCTGGTCTTTCAAAATATCAGTTCTAGACAACCAGTTTCTACACACCTCCCTATGTCTTCAGGGCTCATCATCCATTAGCTGCCAGTAGTTCTTTGTGTAAAATTGAAACTTCCTCTGAAGTTTTCCCCCATAAACCTTAGCATGTTTATTGCTGTCTTTGTAGAAAATACTGAAGCAAATAACAAACAAATAACATTATACTTACTGAGAAGTTGTATATATATATATATATATATATATATACATATATATATATATACATATATATGCATATATTATATATATAGGTTTATATAGATATGTGATACTAAGAATATATTATGTATAAGTCTATACTAACACACACACATATGTGACAATAATTATAGAAATTTAGGCAAAGAATTTTTAAAAAGGGGGATGGGATTGTATATGGGAGGATTTGTAGGAAAGAAAAGAAAAAGGAAATGATAATTAAATTATAATCTAGACAATAAACAAAACGTTAAGAAAAACCAGAGAAAATAGATTGTTACATCAACCTAAAGAAATAAATAAAATGTAAGACCTTTGGCTTGAAATATACTAGCATAAATTTAAAAAATAGGAATGACTAAAGTATATATATATATATATATATATATATATAATTATGAGCTGGGCAGTGGTGGTGCATGCATTTAGTCCCAGCATTGGGGAGGCAGAGGCAGGAGGATTTCTGACTTCAAGTCCAGCCTGGTCTACAGAGTGAGTTCCAGGACAGAGAATCCCTGTCTTGAAAAAAAAATAAAGAAAAGAAGAGAAGAGAAGAGAAGAGAAGAGAAGAGGAAAAAAAAGAAAAGAAAAAGAAAGGAAAGAAAAGGAAAGGAAAGGAAAGGAAAGGAAAGAAAAGAAAAGAAAAGAAAAGAAAAGAAAAGAAAAATATAATGGATCTTTTTAAAAATGTGATAAATTAGAAAATAAAGTCTTGGGACAATTTAGGTTTAATCTTATGTAATCTGATAATTGTATTATCTAGTATACTGTATAATATATTAATCATTTTCAATCTCTCCCATGAAGATATAAAATATATTACATCTATTCTCTGATATTTGTGAGGTCCAAAGGCACAGTTGATTACTTTCATCTCAAAACTGAAGTTGACCGATGGGTTTTATTATAGCTTGTGACAAAGATGAACCCACATAAGGACATTCCAATCTCTCTCTTCTCTATCAAAATTAGCACTTGATGAGTAAATAAGTTAAGTGGGAAGCTAACTGTCCAGCAGACTTCTGAATTTACTGCCTTTTATTTTTGTTACTTTACAGACCAAGCTTAGAATGAAACTGGTGATCCACCTACTGCTACTACTTTTAAGTTTCATCTGCACAATTAAGAAAGGTCTAGAGTAGCAAAAGGTGAGTCCATTGCTGGATTCAGAAGCTGTACAAAGCACGTGCTGGTTCAGATATCTGAGTCCTGTCTCTGTGTAGATCCACAAAGGGGTGTAGAGGAGCAAGGTGAATACCAGTCAATGGTTTAATGCAGAGGATGTCAATGCCAGCAGGAAGCAATCATAGCATAGGATGTTTAGAGAAACGTATTTATGATAAAGGTGGGAGATCAGCAGGAGACAAAGGAAAGGGACATGACTTTGTTCTTAAGGATGAAATCTGAGAAAAGTAGTATTTCTTAAACTCCTTTGTAGAGATCAGACATTTGTTACACTTGAGTTTCCTTTTCAACTTACTTCGACATTGCCTTTTAGATGACTGAAGATATCCTCTCTGCAGGTGCCTAGAGAATTATATTATTAATATATCAGATTGAATGCTAAAAATTCGCACGCTTGCCATCACATTTTTATATTAATAGGAATTTTACTTACTATGCCCATGTGACACACTTTATCCATTGATGGTTAAAAGAAAATCTGATTGCCTAATGGACTCCAGAACTTTCCAAACCTTTCCTGCTATTTCTTAAAGCCAGACTATTGATCCCACACAATTATCTAAGCTAGAAAACATAGTGAAGATAAAAGAATAAATTTGAGCACACTATGAGATTTCTTTTGTTGTTTCTGAGGGGGACAGAGAAATACCCATATAGAGTGAAGAAAGTAATTATGTAATGAAATTGGGATATTAAATCTTTATCTCTCTGTCCTAACCATTTACTTTTTCAAATGAATTTTTTTTTTTTGGACACCCAAACCTTCAATGTCCTTGTTTCAAAAGGGGATTTGAGCAAAGAACATCAATTAAAGCACATCAAGTCTAGATTATAGCTATTCAAAGAGTTAATTTAAATTGGTAGCAAATAATCTTGGCTCCTCTTTATATCCTACATATCTGGAAAGGAGAATCACAAAATTATTGTTTTGTATGTACAATGGACTATAAGGAGTATGGTATTTCATTGGTGTTGAGATTTATTTATTTATTTATTTATTTAATGCATGTGGATACTCTGTTGTTGTCTTCAGACACACCAGAAGAGGGCATCTGATCCCCATTATAGATGCTTGTGAGCCACCATGTGGTTGCTGGGATTTGAACTCAGGATCTCTGGTGGAACAGTCAGTGCTCTTAACCTCTGAGCCATCTCTCCAGCCCAATGCTTTGTTGTTTTAAGAAGTAGAGTTGAGCAAGCACTGGTGTGTCAAGGAACTTTACACTGTTCTTTTATCTTAATATCACAAACAACATCAAAGTCCACAGATGTGGCTGTGAAAAGGTTAAGTTAGGGATAAAGAGAGAAAACCAAACTCCATGCTCTCATAACGTGGTTTTCTAAAGACAGAACAAATTCACAGATCTCTGGCTATGTTATATTAGTAAATAAAGAATTTCAAAGAGATCTGTGTAATTTGCAGTATGTGTGGTTTCCTTGTGCCTACAGTACTGATGATCGGTTGTGGACAGAACCTGAAATATCACCCTCAAGCTTATCTGTCTGAGCACTTGGTACCCAGCTAGTGGTGCTGCTTGGTAAGATTGTGTAACTTTGGAAATGGAGCCTGGCTTAAGAAAGTTTATCACAGTAGGTGGACCTTAAGTTTTCCTGTCTGGCCTCACTTTATGTTCCCTTTCTCCTTTCTGACTGGAGGATCAATGTGTATGGCTGCCTCATAGTTGTGATGTTATGCCTTAGTCACGATGGTAGTCTATAATCCTTCTTTAACTTAAGCAACGATATACCCTCCATGAATAGTTTATTAACAGTTATGTAGAACAGTAGTGAGAAATGTAACTAATACATGGTGTTTGCAGACTCGAAAGAGCAAAGGAGAGCTGCAGTCTGTTTAGCTGCTCTGCTCCCTGCCCTGATAAGACCCTGTAGCCCCAGGGAAAGTTATAAGTAATCCTGTAATGACTGACTTTGTATCTTTGTTGCTGCATGGAATGTGATAAGTGATTGTTTTGTTTTAAAAATAGAAACTTGAAAGATTAAGATTACCTATTACAGGAATAAAGTTACTTTTTGTGAGACTAATTTTTCTAACAGATGGCAAAGGAAGATAAAGCAAATCTGTGTGTTTAGACAGAGTTGGAAAGTGAGAAAAAAATCTCAGCATATCTCTGAATTTAAGCCTCAAGGAGATTGAACTAGAAGCCCCCTTGAGTAGGTGGTATCCCTAGAGCTTATTTCCCTATCATGTTCAGGCTACTGTTCAGTAACAGCAAATGTGACACCCAAAAGCCTTCTTGCTGGGTTCCTGAGCAGCATGAAATGTGAGGAAGAAGACCACAGGTGACAGGACAACACAGAGCCCCAGTTCCCCATGATTTAATGGGGTGTTAGGAGAAAATGTTCCTGAAGGTAAAAGCAGTTTAGAAAAATATAGTCTTGACTCATGGATCAGAAAGAATTCATAAGAATAGGGAATAGGTAGATATTGGTCAGATTGCTTCAGGAGTGGGATCCCAAAGAGAGCTATTTTGACTGTCTTTGGCTGGAAGCTTGGAATTTCCTTGGTTCTATTCTATTCTATGCCATGCTATTCTATTCTATGCCATGCCATGCCATTCTATTCTATTCTATTCTATTCTATTCTATTCTATTCTATTCTATTCTATTCTATTCTATGCCATGCTATTCACACCACTCAAGTCCATACTCTACTCTACACTACTCTACTCTACTCTACTCTACTCTACTCTACTCTATTCCTACTCTATTTTGCCTTTGCTAAAGGCAGATTCCAGAGTAATCTTTAGCTTCTTATCTCTTCACCAAAATGAGTGCCTCTGCCTGGACACTGCTTGAGCATGTGATCAAAACTGAAAAGACACTGGATACCTTGAAATGTCCAACAGGTAAAGCAGCTTATCAACCCCATTTCTTAGACTTGTAAAGCTCATTAACCCTAAGGTGCCAGTCTATGATCCTTTCCTACTTCTGAGATCTCTTCTCTGATGTTCAGGAGGTCTGCAAGACTTCCCTGAAGTTCCTTGAGTCCTGTAAGAAAACTTTCTTTTGAAAATTACCTTACCGTGGTCTGTGAATTTCCTTCTTTGAGTCCATCAGACAATAACCCAGATTTATTGATTGTGTAGTTTTGTGCTACCTGTTTGAGATTGACATAACATTGCATAATCTGCATAAATACAAACACTGAAACCTTAGTGAGTTCTCAGCAGCAGTGAAAAAACTGTACCTTCACTGTCACACACTGTCTTTATCCTGACCCATAAATATATTACAGAGACATGGAGGCAAGAGTTCAAAGGTAAAACTGAAATGTCTAGCCCATTCCTGACAATGAGAGGAGCTTATTCTGAGATTTTAGATATGAATAAAAATTGATGTATTTCTCATTCTACTGTTTATTTATTGTTTTTAATAATATGTTTGATTTGCCTGGCATCTCAGTGTTAAGTAATGTAGATTTTTGCTTAGCGTACATAAGAGAAGCCATAGATACTAACAAATGTCCTTCACGTATACTAAAATGAAAATGGTTTCTTTAAGCTGTCATTCTAATGAAATTAATCATGTTAAGTGTCTAATTAGAGTTGCTACAGTTGGAAATTGGTAAGACTATTTTGATTGTCTGACTATCTATCTGGACATTAATATTGCTCAGTCTTTTCTGATTAATGGCCATTTCTGATTTGATTCATGTAGGAATCAGTATAATAATTAAAACAGCCCAGGCTAAATTTAGATGCCATCAGAAGTAATTCTTGATCATTGTACCCACATGAAGTGACTCTAACGAAAGGTCACTCCTATCTTGAATTTGTATTTCTGTGTAAATAAATTTCAAATTCATAAACAGTAACTTTCTCACATGATACTGTAAATTTCCCATTTTATGTATTAAAATACTTCCCCAAAGTACACACATTTTACTTAGATGTCAAAATATAATGCAATAAACATTTAATGAAGAGTTTGACATATTTTCTATTAATTTAAAGTGTTGATAAGTAAAATAAAACTTTAGAAAGTAAATAAAAGGTATCAAATGAACTTAGCTAAAAAAATATCAGTTGCTTATAAGTAAATATTTACAATTTTTTACCTATTTTAAATAATACTAAGAGGTAACTGTGAAGACCTGATATAAAAGAAGAAGCTATTTCATAAACTTCCTAGTTAACTGTGTTTGTGTAGATTAGTTTTGAGTTTCAGTTAAGCACCATGCTTTGTTTCGTATTCCAGAATTTTGTCTTTCTTTTAATCAGCTTTTAACATTCAACTCATAGCATAGTCACCCAACTGTTTTAGAAGTTTTCGTACTTTTGCTAGAATTATGTTTTTGTTGAACTGTATTTTTTAAAAATGGACATTCAAATAATTTCCTTCTTTTAGTTATCCCATAATGATGTTTCTATAAACGAAGCCATTTTAAGTGGGATGCTGTAACTTCCATGTCTAATTTCTTTTCATTCAGCTTCGCTGATGACAGCACAATTTTGAGTTTCTGGAGTACCATTTGGCTCATTTCAGTTGGAGGCTAAATTTACAGAACTTATAGGAACTCAAGGAACTTCTTATCATTCAATTATTTGACTCTCCTAACCACTTCGTCTTCCTCATGAAAGAAATGTCACACTATGTACACAGAGTTTAATGTCTGCAAGTTGACCTGGAAACACACACACACACACATACACACACACAAATACACACACAAATACACACACATGCCTGATTGTCTTTACAAGGTAGACAATGATCACATTACTTTACTGGTAGGACATGGTTTTTCTGGATCTTGGAGAAAGTGAGAAAATACTTCTAACTATTGCCTAGACTGCTCCATGCTTATAACCTTCATATTTATCTGATAACCTTTGTCTTTAGAATTTTAGGCCTTTTTTCACTCTTTGCCCACTTTGTAGTTTCTCTGTACATTGGTTTCTAATTCTTTCAAAGGTTCCTTTCTAATCTCTTCAGTCTAACTACCTCTTAGCATTTTTCAAAAGCACAGATTAAAATAACATTTCTCTGTGAAAAACTCTTTTGACACCTCTGTCAAATTAGATTATTGCCTTTGGATAGGAATTTGTTCTGGTATTTCCATACCTTCTAGCTCAGATCTGAACCTAATTTAAAAATGAAGCTTGGTTAAGGGATTCTCAGAAAACTGAAAACTCTCAAATTGAATTTACTAAGTGTTGAAACACCTTTAGGTAGGAGTTTTTGGGGTTGTCTGTACTTAATCACCTCATCAAATTTCCAACTCCATTACTGTGGACTTCCGTTGTAAATTATGTAATTTTCTTTTGTCTAGTAATTTTATGAGCACTATATCCTTGTATTGATTGCTTTGCCCATCAAAAGTCAAGTTTCAAGTCTTTAGCTTTTCATTCACTCTGATATTCCTTCTCATTGCTGATTTAGAAGAGAGAGCTAAGAAGGAGACACTGAAGGGATGAATTAGTAAATACCCCTGGGACTTCTGTATTTATGGGCAGCAAAGATTTTGCAGCCAAAGTCTTCCTTGCCTACCATATAGAGATTTGCTTCCTAATGTCTTCAGAGTCTTGATATAAGTGAGAGGGAAAGTTTGAAGACAGGCAGACAGGAGGAAATCAGACAGTCTGACTCAACTCTCATGACAAATGTTTTATGAGATTTCTGTCTGTAGAAAAGAAACTGCTATTTTCATACTTTATTTCATCTTTAAATTTTTATTTTCTAGTTTTGGCTTATTTATTTTCTCTTTCTTGGTTGTAGCCCAAGAGTCTCTCAGGCCTAGTTTCCTACATGGCTTCCTGGAAACTCAGGTGCTATGTGTTCCATTCTCCACTGACTTTTTAATTTGCTATGTACCCTTAAACAGTCTTCTTAATATTTCTATACTTCAATATCAGGAACTGTAAAAGAATGGAAAAGAAGTATTAAAATACTGGTATATTTGTGAGGGAAGACCAATAAATGTGATTGAAGAGCAATCTGAAAGTATAAAGTCATAGCCACAAGAAAGGGGAAATCAGCCAAAATCTGGACAACTTGTAATGGCCCTTAAATGCACTTAGCAGTTGATAGAGAGTCTTAGGTTTGATAAGAGGAAAATTATCCTGACAGCGAGTTGTTAAAACAGGCTACCTTTTTGGCTTCATAATATTTGCCTCCTGTTTCACATTTTTATTATGTCAAGGCCAATCATTCATCAATCTTCCATATGTGGAAGTTGTAAAACAGGAACTGCCATTACAAGTACTGATTTTATAAGATATGGTCATGCTTAAAGTGAGCGGCTTTCACTAGTGGTCTCTCGCAGGGCTGTCTCAACCTGCCAGCCGCACAAGTAATGACACGGAGACATTTTATTAATGTGAAAGCTTTAGGCCTTAGCCTAGGCTTGTTCCCAACTAGCTTGTAACTTATATTAACCCATTTATTTTCATCTAAGTTCTGCCATGTGGGCAGCTAGTTACCTTTCGCTAAGTCTTTGTATATCTGACTCCAGCATCTATCTAGCTGGAGAGTCTCCAGCCAGTCATTTTTTTTTTCCGTTCTGTCACAAAGTTTTGCTTATCTTTTTCTGCCTTACTATAGGTAACTCAGCTTTTTATTAAATCAATCAGAATGCTTCTTAGGGGGATGAGAGAGGACAGAGATACATCTTCATATATCTTTGTATGAATTATTGTAACTAATTATTAGACTGATTTGATATAGAATTTGTGAAATAAATAATGTCATTTGGCAGCTCTAGCATTCTGGAGTATAAAGTATTGTTCTTCTCAAGACCATTTTTCACCTAATAAGGTAACCAGCTTGACAGTCTTACACTGTAGAAAAGCCAAACACGTGACTGCAAGGAAAGGACACTTGGATTTGTTTTCTTTCAGTCAAAATTTCTTCCTAATGCAGAAGCAACATCCAAAGTGGTCCCTTGTTTCCGTCTTATTTCCAAATTTAACAGATCTGTTTAGTTTCTTTCTTGAGTAGATAGTAAGAAGTTGATATCTGAGAAAATGAATTTCTGTAGGTAACGATGAAAATAGATGTTTAAAGTTGAGATGTGTACACACAATTCATTCAAATAAAAAAATATGATGTTATAGCTCATATTCTGAAACCATAGAAGCAGATAGGCTTAGAGAATGCTAATACTGTATTTTTGAACTGAAGTGTTAAAAATTTAAATCTATATTTTTTCTCTAACTGTAATATCATTTCTCTGAACACATAAAGGATCCACAACCCAGACTTTAAAATCAAATCATGTTGAAAACGAGATCTGAGCATGATGACGTTGCTGATGGCCATATTAAGTTTATTAGTAAGATGTAAACCCCGTCACACAATTCTACTACACAGTCACACAGTTCAGAGACATGCTTCTGATTTCTGTTTGTGGTGAATATGTCAATGATCTCTGATTGATACACTTAATATTCCCATCAGTAATTGGAAGTAAATTGTATGATGAATCTGAAGGAAAATGAGGGGGGCATTATATTAGAGGTGACTTCGATTTAGCCAGCACTTTTAAATTGTAATACTCAAAGTTTTTTTTTTTTTTTTTTTTTTTTAATGTCCTTAAATTCTCTCCTCCTGATGAAATTCCTTAAAGGTTTTTAGAAGCTTGATTCCCAGTAAATCAATAAATTTAAAGGTTTGCCTAATTAGTATCTAAACTTCTGGACATGCACCTACTAATTGTGACTACCAGGAAAATAAACTTGATTTAAAGTTGTCTCAGTGTTAAGAGTATATAAGCAAGCTGTATGCTGAAGTCGAATATAGTAATATAACTCAGTGCTAGGTCTCAGCCAGTCCCAGCAGTTGAGATTTACCCAGCCATAGGCTCCCAGCTGATTAGGTCATGTCCATATAAGGCAATGGCTCATCTCGCCACATTCTAATTAGGTAAGTGTCCAGCTGTAACCAATTAAACTATCTCTGCATACCATTTCTTCTCTTTATTTGTAAATACTGCCTGCCACATTGCTGGGAGACCTCTCTGAACTTCTCCAGAGTACTGCCTGATTTATGACTCAGTCTTTACACACACACACACACACACACACACACACACACACACACACACACACCCCGTTTGCTACATTTAATGTTTAAGTTTTTTGTTTTTTTCTTTTAGTAGGGTATTGCTGCATTTGGTTATATTTTTTGTTGAAAATAAGGCTTCTTGATATAACATATACCGCAGCTAACTGTCAGGTTCTACATTATGGTCACAGCAAATGCACATCAAATACAGAAGGTCCTTCTCCTCGGCCTTTACCATATTGAAGTTTCCTCTTTGGTATAAATCTTTTTGCTTTCAAAGTCTAAGTCTGTAGATAGCAATAATTACAAATTCCTTTCTTTTTTTGCATCTTAATTTTTTTTTAAAAAATCTACCTTTAATTGTCAAATATCATATGTACGTTTAGCAACGCTTTCGAGTATTCATGGTGCTTCCTTTGTATGGTTAAATTGTACTATTTTCCAAGAAAATATCATTTCCTGAACTGTACTCTCTTGGTTTGAAAATAAATAGCCAAGTAAATACCTGGTTTTGAAATGCAATCTACAGGAAACTCCTCCTTAAAACTTGCTTTCCTTGGACCTCTTGGTACATCGGGATTTGTTTTCTTTTTCTCTGCCTTAGCCAGGATTGACTTGCCACTGTTTACAAAGTATCTTAAAGGTAAAAAGGGCTGCAAGAGACCAAGGCCAATAAAACCTATTGTATATGCAATCAGAGAGCTGACTTCTGCAGCACTGAGCTTCGGAGCACAGAGTCCAAAGATGATTAAAATCAACATCATTTGTAATTTAAAATACCGGGAACAACAAAGAAGACCCAGCCCTGGCTTTCATTTTGGCAGCCGGCAGATATAGATTGCTGAACAGCGGGGCTCTGTCAATATGAAGCATTCAGCACTCGACTAATCAAGTTGAAAGCTTTCTACTCTAGGAAGGGAAAAAAAAACCATGAAGTCAAATTGCATACAACATTATTTTGAAGGATTAACTATGCGATTATTAAAAGAACACTACAACTTAACAAATCTAAGTGGAAAGTCGGTTACAGGACTTTTAAGTGTTCGGCTGAATAGTCAGAAATATGAGACTCATTCCATGAAGCATCAGCTTTTATTTCCGTAATATCAGTTTTAAAAATAATTTCACTTTAGTTTGAGGAGCTATACAGATAAATAAGATGTAGATAATAAACTCACAGAGCTGACAGAAGGGGAGATATAAAATGTATACAAGATGTCTCTATTCTCCAAAAAAAATAGAATTGTATAAATAAAAATTGATTTATAAAATGGATGAAAATTATATGTATATGATGGGGAAAAAAGAGAATGCATTTAATTAAAATATCCCAGGAAATGTCTCCTCTTATTTGCTTATGACATGTCAAACTATTTCATAATCAATGATTTAAAACAGTATTTAAAAGAAAGAAGTTCATTTGACTATTTGTCCACACATTTAAAATCTGAGGTTTGTTTTTAGAAAATGCATTATTTTTTTTCTTTTTTATTAGATATTTTCTTTATTTACATTTCATTATTTTGCTTGTAAATAAAGGCTGTGTGTTTATAGTTTATAGACTGATTTCTATTTTTTTCCTTTTATACATGAGGACAAACTATATCTTAAAATTCAAGATTCATTTCCATGATGTTATATAAGTTTTCAATAAATGCTTTAACCATTCCATTAATCAATTATTTAGACATTCTCAATAACAAAATTTCAGAACACATTCACCAAAACTGCAAACAATACTGTTTTCCTTCTCTCTTTTTTTAAATTTCTGAAACACTGACCTGTAGCTTGTCCTTATATTTAATATGTACCCAAACTGGTCTCCAATGCCAGATCTTACTGCCTCTACTTTCTGAATGCTGAGATTATAGCTGTGTATTATCACACCTAGTTAGAAAAATAATCTGTCATCCTTGTAATAACATTAATCTTGACTTATGGCTGAAAACTTCTGACATCAGACACTGAGTCTTCTCCAGCTGCCCCTCTATGCCCAGGTTTCCATACTCCTGACCCCTCACTGCTCCCTGTTTTCCTCTACCTCAATAGGGTCCTCTACAAATGTGTACATTCAGTGGGAAATATTTAAAAACATTAACAGAATTAGCAGAATCTTCTATGGCCTACACATTTACACATCTTTTAATATTTGATGCATAACATTTAGAGATAATATTCTATTTTTAACAATTGATATGATACTACACAAATACATGTTTGTGGTACCTTATATTAAGCAACACATCCTGAACTATTATGAGTACCTTATCACCAGCCCAATAACTTCAAGAAGAAATACTAAATTTATATGGTGGTACTGTTTCAAAAATGAAGGAAATTAATTCATACAATCTAAAACTAAAAATTCTGTCTGATTAATGTCTTCTCACACTTTTCTTAAATTATTTTATTATGAATATTGCATCCATTCATGCTTCTGATTTATTAGATGTTTATTCAGTATCATGAGAAGAGGCATTTGAGAAAAATCCTATTCAAGAACAGAATGTGAAATGTTGTAAAGAGAAAACTCCACCACACAGATTGCTGTGTCACTGTGGAGCCAGCCTGTGGCAGATTTTTCACTAGACCTCAGACTGCTTGACCCTAAAATACTCAATTCACTATAGAAGCTCCAGTACTTTGTAGAAAACATCTACTGTAGTTTGTTACAAAATTTTATTGAATGACAAGTCAATACTGGATGACCTTAAATAACCTAAAATCAGTTCTTCTTACTCTTACTAAACAGTTCTACTAAGTATTCCAGACAGTCCCAGGATTAAGGCTATCCCCAAGGGCAAGGATTACAGGTATAGACAACCAGAATCTATGCGAAAATCTAATTTGATTACTCAATTCAAAGTTTCATGGGGCTTACTTATGACTAAAACAGCAATTACTCTATTCTTGTATTCTAAATCCTTAGACTATCATTTGTATTCATTGGCTGATCACAGCATCACAAACCATAAAGAATAACCATTCACTTCATGATTTTGCCATAAAATAAATATAATTCAGCATATTAAAAGTCATGAATATCAGTTTTGACTTGGAACAAGAATGGTGCACATAGCCAGCCCTTACACTTGCTTCACCACGTGGCCTTGTCTTTAAATTGGGAGTTTAAATGGAAATAGGACTAGGATTCTAGAAAGCATCCCTATGCAGTCACTCTCTCAATCCTTCTATTCAATCCCAGTGTCTTTTTAACAGCTAAAACTGGAGCTTTCTCTTATTGGAAAGAGTAAGAATTTGTATTTGGAGCAGAAAGATTGTGTTTCACCTTAGAAAACAGTGAAGTCACCATCTAGCTACTTAAAAAACAAAACCACTTGGTGATTCAACTAAATATCTAAAATGAAAACCCCATAGTATATCTACCATTAAATTTTTAACTGAATATTTTACTGACATTCTTAAATATAAATGAAGGAGTATTTGTCTATAACAAGCAGCATCCATAAACTTATATTTTCTTTATAAAATGTAATAAAATGATGGCAATTATATTTTAAGGAAGGAGAGGGAGGGAAAAGGGCCGATTAATGTTAACTACAATACAAATAATTTCATCCCATTCCTCAACCAGAACTAACTCTCTCCACTGGGAGTCCTGATGTCAGATTTAAGAACCACTGATTTGAACATTCTATTTCTGGAGATGATTTCTTTTTAGTAATTACTAACAGTTTATGAAAAGATCTGCAATTTTATTTTTCCAAGTGTTCAAGTAATCTTAACTCATCAAAATGCTAAAATCTTTTATATCTCAGTAGTCTGAGTCTCACTCATGTAAATGGCCTGCCTGTTCCTTAACAGCTGGAAACTCTCAGAGCCCCTCCGCAGCCCAACCCTACTCCAAACCCTGGCTCTCATTTATCCACTACTAGGGAAAGAACCATTGCTCTTTGTCTAACTTTAAACCTCACTCTGACAAGGCAGCCTGGCTTTAGAAGTTCTGTGCTTAGCCAGATGCCAGGTTTTTTTTCAGATGAGCCCCATGAGGAAGATGCTCACAGCATCCTAAAGATGAGACTCCATGGGACTTTACAAAAATAGGAGCCCATTGGTTATCCAGCAATTTCTTGAAAATTCTTTGGACATCCATTCGCTCATTTACCAAACATCTCCTGAATACAAAACTAAAGTGAGACATACTTTTAGGCAGAAGTCACACAACCATCAGAGTGGAGGATGTCTGCCCTACAGAAAGAGGTTGCTTATTTAAATGGACTCTGTGAATAGCAAGGAATTTCTAGCCTTGTTCTTAAGTTTGAACTCTCTAGTGTCATGTAATTCATTCCACTCTGACTTCCATAGATCTGCCTTCCAACTTAGAGATCATTTGAATAAGATTGCATTCTGGCAAGTATCCCTGCCTTCCACAGTGGCAGTAGGTCCAGCTAGTTACCTTTATTGGGACAAGTTGTTTTCTTCTTCAACCTTAAAAAAAACAAAAAAAAACAAACAAACAAAAAAAAAAACAAGCAACAACAAAAACAAATCCAAGTCATTGCTTTAATTTCAAGGTATTCGCTGTGTGCTGCACTAAGTCCCAATTTGAAAATAGCTTCTTAAAACTCAGTATTATCAACAGAATGCATCAATATTTTCTAAGAAAAACAATCCTAATATGCCATACACCCACCTAGTTTTGTACAGTTAACATGGAATATAAGAAGTCACAAATTCCTGGCCCATAACCAAACAAAAACAACCAACCTGACTAAGTGTTGAGGCTAGATTCCTCCTGTCAGGCTGAGTAATCAAATTAGATCAATAAAATAATTAATAACCAATTAGATCGATAACTAGTGTTTTGAATTTTTCAAGTGATAACCTCAAAACAATAGGATGTACAGTCTCATCTAGTTTCCTTTTCTGGAGCTGTGGCTGAGTGGCTAGCGTGCAAGCAGCCATTCTTGTGAAAGGCAGCACAGTGCACTTGAGATCACATCACGGTGTCATAAGGAGTGGAATCTGCCTCTTGTTGCAGAAATGCCACTGTTCCTTCTCTGAAGTGTTTACTCACCTGGGTGGGTCAACCATCTGGCTAAGGGACCACAGCTCTGTAAGGTGAGTCTACCTTAAGCTAATAGGAGGTATCATCAAATAATCGTTTCAATGAGAAAAAGCACTCTACCTTCCCTAACAACCAGCATGAGTTTTGTCAGTGTCTATGCACCTAAAAGAGGTGTGACTATTTCTTTCCTTTGTTGTATTTAAAAAATAAAAATAAAAACAATAAAACAAAGGTGAAGGATGCTTTTAGTGGAGCTGGGGCCCTTGGGTTCCCTTACCCTTTCTCTAAAGTCTCCCTTACACCATGAGGCTGACTTCCATGTAGATTTAACACATAAAAGCATCCTCAGATACTGTTTTGAATTCACCCTAAATTATTTTGTAATGAGACAGAACAATGGGAGGGTATCCCAATTTCCCTGATTCCATTTATGGACTCCCCTACGTTTCTAGGAACATCAAAGTACATATCAGAAAACTAGAATGTCATAAATCTATTACTGAGGGCAAATCAATGTTCAGCCTGAATATTTGGGTGTTGCTACTGCTACTGTTACCATTGTGACTAGTTCAACTTAATAGTGATATATTTAAAGGGTCCGGGGTCAAATACAGACAAACCTGCCCATGAATCCCCTTCCTCATGCTCTCTCTCTCTCACTCTCTCTCTCTCAATACTGTTATAACTGATTTGTTTTGAAGCCGCTCACTAACCTTTACAGTTCTGACAGAGATTAAAGTTTACCAAATACCTTTGTCAATTTGAACTGTCACAAATTGACACTAGTGAGTGATGTGTTTCTAGACTTTACCTGCTGGTAGAGGAAGTTTGCCCTTAAATCCCTCTCCAAATGTAATACCTTCTAAGTTGTTAAAGCCTGTCTTTGGGAAATAAATCTTTTCATACCTAGAAAAGAGAGTTTAAGGAGGGAAAAATGCTCACATTTTATTTGCAAGTGTTTTATTGACACTTGGCTGTCATTAATACAATTACACGTTTGGATATATATTATCCCATTAAGATGCAGTTTGGGTTGTTCACTCAAGTGATGTTGAGTAGAGTTGGTTGACTGGTCCTTTGTTTCTGCTTTGTGGCCTCCAACACAGGTTTGCTGTGCATCCCACAGTATATTGCAATTAGTGAACTAAAGCAGGACCAAGCATCAAACAGACAAGGCTTCCTCCTTCTGGATGCTAAACCTACCAACATTCAGAATTCTCATTATTGGACTGGGTACAGCAAATAAAACCTAAACTGTTCATAAATAATTCAACTGAAATTGAGAGTTTATGAAGCTGCCTCTTCAGAAAATAACCAGTAATGTTTCATGGGCACCTTTGGTAGGGAGTCTCTAAATTTCTTTTCTTTTTAAATCCTTCTTTAGGAAGTTGATGATCTGGCCAAGATGGATGTATAAAGACTGTGATTCTAAGAAGATTCATGAAAGTAGAAAAAAAATTCTTTGCACTAAAAACAATTCTAATTCTTAGAAGATAGGTGTTAACATAACATCTCAAACAATTATGTTGTAGTCCATTGTATTTCAATTTTATAAGGTACTAATGAATGTATGATTACATTCCATGTGTATTTGATATAGATTTATTTCCAAACATTCATACAGATAGATCATACAGAAGATGGGTTTTAACAGAATCTAACGTGAGATTAGGGATGAGTTTTCAGAAAATGTGTTTCTCTCACCAGAAATAGGAATAGCAGGAATATACATGTATGTGAATGGTTTCTGATGTAATATCCACACAAATTTGAATATACCATGCACAAAACTTGAAGTTTTGCAAGAATTACATGAAACAAAAATAATTATACAATATCTGTGTTTGCTGTTGTTTCTAAGGACAAGCTCACCACACATAGAATTATGTTGTTCATCTCTAATCACCCAGAGTTCTAACTCCTTTGTACTAAATTTGCATTTGAAACCATTTAGCTTGAAAATATTTCACAGAAGCCAAGAAACTACAACACATTTAAGAGCTCAACTAATGAATTTTTACACATGTATGCACTTGTGTAACTTTCATTCAGATCAAGATATAGATTTCTCAGCTGCCAGAAGCATTCTGTGTGCCCCATTCCAGTCAATACCAGTTCTGTCTCCAGAGAGGACTGACACCCCCATCCCATACCCAACTCTGTTTTCAGTGATGGTTTGACAGCAGTGGGCTGCCTGCAAAGCCTGGAAGCAATGGAGACTTAGCCCTTGCCTCCAAGGCATTTTCTATTGGAGGATTCAAATCTATAGTGCTACATCTCAATATTGTTTCCAAAGGGCTCCAGGGTGCTCTGGGGACTTCCCAGAAACCATAGCTAGGTTTGTTCTCAAACACTGGCTAAGTCATCCCAGAGGAAAGCAAGACTAGCCTCAGAGATGAAATCAGATGATCCAGAGTTTAGTTCAGAAAAAAAAAAGAAAAGAAAAGGAAACGATGGACCTTAAATGATTCTATGGGGAATTTATAAAATCATCTGCAATGACGAAAGACCAGGTTATATGGAAGTAATATGAGTTTTGTCCTCAGGTTACAGAAGAGACAGACAGATCAGGTTTGAACTTCAGAAAGTCTGCTGACTGTAGTTTCTGATTTGACTTGAGAACAAGACTGGACCTCTGATGAACTGTAGCACTCCATCACAGACGAGGATATCCTTCCTCGGGGTGTAAGGTCTACGCCGAGAAGCCTTCCTCTTGGAGTTGTGTGGTTCCTGGGGTTCTGTATCTCAGGGTGCCCTTACACTGGGAAACTGTCTCACCTCAGACTGTGTAGTTCCTGGGCTCCCAATCCCAGGACATCTTTCCATTAGATACATCTTTTTATACCTTACATATGTATAAAGTATGTGTGTATGTATATGTATGTATGTGTGTACACATACACACACACACACACACACACACACACACACACACACACACACATATATATATATATATATATATATATATATATATATATATATATATACTTTATACACACACACACACACACACACACACACACACACAGACATTCACAAACACACACACATGGAAAATTTCTGGTGTCTACAAGTCTTTAATCTTTACCTTTCATGTTTTAGTTCATTCTACAGTAGTTGTCATTACATTCTTAACTTGTACAGTTTTCTCTTTGCCTCTCTTCTGTTACTAAGCCCCACGAATTTTAGATCTACCAATGCTTACTAAATCTGGCCCCACTAATGATTAACATATTATTCAGAGTGACAGTTTTTGGCATAGATTCTTCCTCCTGAATCTTTCACTTCTACACATGGAGTCATTTGGGCAACTCAAGACTGGTTACAAGCTGCTTCTGTTTCTAGGCAACACTTGGAAGTCCTATTGTAGTCTCCCTGGAAAGATGAACACATTGCATAGCACTTTGTGATCTCACTGGAAAGTCAGGTTATTTAATATGTCAATAAGTAACTCTGTTTCATGTAATAACTTAGAGTCTTTCTTGCTAATCTGTACTGTGCTTAGACCTAGGCTTCTGTTATCTGCATGGAATTTAAACTCAGAGCTAAAGAAAGGAAAATATTGATTGAAACTTAAAGGAGGACTATGTTTTCGCTTGGATAAACACATACATATAAAGATTCTCATACACATATACATACACATCTGTATTCACACACAATAGCAATGCAAAAGTGGAAACAGCAAAACAAATTGGAAGCACGAGGAGAAACCCTGATAATTAAGGCTGAAGCCTGAGCTCAGGGCAAAATGACAGACTTCCCTTACCAGCTCAAAACTCCCATATCCCTTAGATTCCAGGTTCAGCTTCCTTTCTACTGATAAGAACTCATTCAGCAAGCACCTAATATTCCTAGAATGCCTCCTCATGCTTGTAGAGAGCCACGCCCGAGCTGGTTCTGCTGCCATTCCAAGATGGTGCTGACATCCTGTCACCACCCCCAGCCTGGGACAAGCAAACAAGTTCAGTGCGCATACACTTGTTACAAAGCCACATAAGTCACCGCCCATCCCGGGGCGTAACTTGAGGTAATGGGCAGTCAGCCAATCCTGATGACACACATCTCACTGGGGTGTATATAAGTGGGATCCATCTTGGGCTAGCTCTCTTCCTCCACATGATGTAATAAAGATTTGCTGCAGAAGGATTCTGGTGTCCATGTCCATTCTTGCTGGCGAGGTGGTAGCATGGACTCTTTCACATGCTAATGAGCCATCTCAGTGCCTTGGCCATCAGCCAATGACCTTCGCTTATTCTAACTAATCTATATAACCCTTGATTCACCCTGACTGAAGATGATCTGTCTCTCCAAATCCGATTCCTGGGATAAGTCTGTTATTTCTGTGACCATTAATCATGGACAGTTTGAAACCCTATTTGTAGACTCTGTCTGGTTCTTCTTTATGGGCTTGTGGCCAATGAGCCTGGAGAGAAGGGAGACCCACAGAAGCAAGAAAGGATCTTGTAAAATGTGGAGAACTATGGATAGAACCAATTAAATAGAAATGGGGGCAGAGGAACCAGACTAGCTAAGGTGGGTAAAGGGTAAGTTGGAATCAAATCATTAGTAGAGTATAGGGAGACCTTTCAAGGGAAGAATGGCACTCTAATCTTGCTAACTCCTAAGTGGGGTTAGCAACCAGTTCTCATACTGGGAACAAAATAAAGGGGAAGGGTCTGGGGAGGCCCTGGGGAAGAGGGAAGGAAAAGGGACCCATGTTTGGCCAGAGTTCCTGTGCTCTGGGCAGGCAGATGCAGGCAGAGTTGCCTGAACTTTCCACAGTGCCCAGGATGAGCATCTAAGGCTGACACCACTTGGAGGGGGATGGAGAAGGGGCAGCCCCTGACCACGGACCCAGGAGCTACCTAGCTAAAGCCCTGGGGTTGTAGGAGAGAGGGATGAGGGAAGAAGTTCCCAACACTGACCAGAGAGTACTCAGGGGATCTAGATGAAGCAGAGATTCTCTATGGTTTAAGAGCTTTATTATAGAAATGCAAGGGGAAAGATAGAAGGTAGAAAGAGACAGAGAAGAGCTAAGGCTAGAGAGAAAGAGAGAAAGAGGGAGAAGAGAAGAGAAGAGAAGACAAAGAGAAAGGGAAGAGGAGAGAGAAGTGAGAGGTAAGGGAACAAAGGAGTAAGAGAGGAGATGGGGGCTGAACACCCTTTTTTATGGTCTTTACTGTTGCTAGGTAACTGGGGAGGAATTTAGACTGAAGGCCAGAAACTTAGCCCATTGCTTACATGACTACTGATCATGCTTCTCTTGTGGGCGCTGTGGGAGGTGGTACCTTAGGCAGGGACCAGAGTTCCAGGAGCATGAGGGAATGCCTACCTTGTCATGTAGGTGAATTATGACCATCAGGGTTCAGACCTCAGCTCAAATGGATACCAGCCTTCAATTCCCCACATTCTCACTCTTCCTTAAGTGAACCCTCACCCATAGCTTTAGAATATTCCAAATCATATTTAAAGCATTTTGCTTCCTCTTTCAGAAAATGGGAGGATATAGCATTCCAGGTATATTAATGATACATGTACAATATTGTCATTACATTTTTATGGTGAAATTGGGGTATAGTATTACATCTTTTATACCCTGTGGTACATGTCTTTTGAATCAAACATTTACATTTCAAATAGAAAAAATTAATACCTACTAATTTTCAAAAAGTTTCATAAAAAGGATATGAATATAATATGGAAAATATTGTCAAAAGCCTGTTCTTGAAACATGTTTTAAATTTTCACCAACTTACATATTATTTTAATTTATTTCTGTAGCTATTAATTGATTTGCAGTTCTTGGTGTATTGCATTTTTAAATGATAAAAAAAAAGTATAGAGAAGGAAAAATTCTCTGAGGCTTTTGATTCCTTTTAGATAGTCATAATTTAGGAGAATTTGTTACAATGCCTTGTTTTGAACCTGTTCTATAACATGAGTAATTACAGATTAATCTTTATCTAAAATCAGTTCATAATTCATATGTAAAGATTGTATTATAAAATTTTATGTTTGCATATATCTTCAGGAATGTGTATTGCATTCATGCCATACATTACTATGAACAAACAAATTATACACTCATATTTTTGACTATATCTATTTTTGAATGTCCCTCATGAAAAATTATGAAATGTAGGATGAAATAATTGCTTAAATTATAAGTAGCATATTAAGAATTTATGTTTATATATTTCTTTTCTAACACTACTCCAAACTTCTTTTATTTGAATGCTGGCAATGTGATAATAAGTGAAAATATTTTTCAGGACCGATTTTTATTGATAGTCACTCTAACTCAAGTGATTAAGTTAAGAAAACCAGAGCCTGTAGTCACTAGATGATAGTTTTATTTCCTTCAAAATAGTTATTCATCTTGGTTGGATGCTCTGGTGGAATTTTGCCTAAGACTCTCAGGGCTTATATTAGAAGGAGTTTGTGGCTTCATCTTGTTTTAAGTTCTTATTAATATAATGCACAAGGACAGGACAACTAGTCAAAGAATCAAAGTGTATACATCTTAATCCAAAAGGTGCTACCACTTCAAAGTGAATTGCAGCATTCTGTAGGAAGGGGCTGGAGGTGCTATTTAGGCTCATCCATCCATTTCTGCAGGATTAAAATAAATGATGCATTTACCCCACACAGAACTGAAACGTGTCAGGATGAAAGGGAAGGGTGAACTTCACAGAATGCAATGCACAAGATTTCAGATTTGATGGAGGGATTGAGCTCTCTAATTGTCATTGCCATTGATTGGATTTACTAATCAATGAGGAAGAGCTGAGGAGAATGAGAAGCTAGCTGTGACTAAAGCTGGCAAATCTATATTTCATATTTTAGTTTGGCTTTTTTAAAGGGAGGGCAATTTTGACCAGTGGCTGAGTTAATATAATACATGAATTCTCAGCTGTATATTACCTATATTGACATAAGGTCATCTAAAGATTCTACTTATATTGGTTTCTTCATATTATTTTGGAAATGTTTGTTAAAATAATATTCTAGTATTCTAGATTTTAACTCTGATTTTCCTGGCCACAAGAATTCATCTCTGAGCTTTATGTTTTTAGCCAAGTGTTTATTTTGCCTTATTATAAATTTGGTCCAAGGATTAAGATGATTATGAAAGTCATAGATTTATTAAGGCCATATATTTTACTTCACTCTCATTCTACATGAACTTTTCATGTCTGAGACCTACTCCTGGTAACTTTTCCATTATGGAACCCAAACTGTGGGTCATGTCTGCACAATGTTGCACTTTCAAACTGTATTTCCAGTTTGCTTTTCGAATGAAAAAAATCACAAGGAAAAAGTAGTGATAGCTGCAGGAACTTTGTAAATGTAATTAGTGCCACTGAAGTCGAGAGCTAATAAGTTCTTTAAACAAAATATGCATGTGTGTGTATGTGCACACACATACACACACATACATACATACACACATACATACATACATGCATACACATATGCACAAACACACTCACACACATACATACCCACCAGATACACAGACACATATATACACACTCACATACTCTCACACACAACCTCACACAAACACCTACAAACATGCACACACTCAAATAACACACTCACTCACAGGAACACACATAGGCACACACATACACATGCACACACACATAAGTACACACACATGAACACACACACACACATGTACACATACATATACACATAGACACACACTCTCACACACAAACACATAGAAAGAAAACTTAAACGGATTGTACTTGCATCCTCACAACTACCTCTTTAAAATAGGTTTGAAATGGAGACCTTGTCACTTGTACAACAATCTGGTGTAGGTCATCATCTTGTTACATAGCAATCTTAGAAAAGAAATGGTGGCCAGGTGCTTTTATCAGGAACTTGTGACAATTCTCCCTGAATACATACAAAATGAGCTTTGGGCTTCTGTGGAGTTTTGAAAGCTACACTGTTGCCAGTTGTTAACATGTGTGTGTGTGTGTGTGTGTGTGTGTGTGTGTGTCCATGCATGAGAGAGAGAGAGAGAGAGAGAGAGAGAGAGAGAGAGAGAGAGAGAGCATGACTGTTAATTTTCCACATGCTCTCAGCACCTGTGGGCTTTAGGCATTTCCTCTTCCAGTATTGAGGTTGAGGTGGTAGGCAACTTGATCCTCTTAGTGCTGCCATGTTCTCAACTCCCCACAGGAGCCAAGCACTGGCAAAGGCCTGTGGGGAATGATGGGGTGTGAATCTCACAACCCTTTAAAATTCTGTCTCTCTGTTTGGACTAGCCATCCCCATCCCCAGAGCTCTCCCTAAGAGATGGAAAGGGAACCATTCAGAGTGAGAGAAGTGGGATATTTCAAAACCTTGCCAAAACCAGCAAGGCCTGAAAATCCTTGGCAAAACAGAAGAGCTGGCTACTTTAACACCTTTCTCATGCCTGGGGTCCCATGTGGTTGAGTCTGGCCTCCTGCTAACTGCAATGCTTCAGTCCCAAAGGTTCTGTTTCTGCAGGTGGAAAAGCAGTTGGAGCAGAAGCCCTCTCTCTCTCCAAGTCAAACATTCTTTTCCAGGCCCTCTGTGGAGCAGCCTGCTCCAGTGAGCACAGCGTTCAGTTATCAAGTCCCGAAAGGCCCATTAGACCTTAACCAAATGGCAGCCTGTTAAGTTCCTTGGCACCGAGAATTAGGTTCAGCTGTTAACCTTCCCCATGCAAAGGACAACAACGATATTCTAGTCAGCTTAAGAGGACAGATACTCAATTTTACTCTGTAACTATTAAACTCCTATCCTTTGCCCACGGAATTAAAAAAAAATGTGTTCACTTTCCACAGTCATTTTCCTTTGGCAAGTGACATTGGAGGGTGCTTGCAGCAGGCTGTTCCCTTCTCTTGTCATTTATTATCCGTTCTACTTTGATGGATCCTCCACTCAAGCACCTTGTAGAAAGTGATACTGCTTATGTCTAGTACTCAAGTCCCTAAATGGGATATGGAAATGCAGGAATATTAGCTCTTAGCAGAAAGCTCGAATTTCTTTCATCCATCTATCCCTAAGGCAAAAAGGGTTTGAAAGCCCCAATAACAGGTTGGCTTTTGCTTTGTAAATCAGCAGTTGGATGTGTAATTGAGATTTTTTTTTTTAATGTCAAAATGACTCTTGGGTGTTGATCTGGCAAGGAGAAAAAAAATGTTGAATGTCTGGGTAAGTAATTTTAGAATGGCAGCTAAAAATCTCATAATCTGACTTTAACAATCAACTTTGCTCCAAATTTCCATACTGGTATTATTGAGCCTTTGGTCTGGGATCTGGATGTGGAACTTTTCCCAGTGAAACTCAGACTCAGTCTAATATGTGACTCACTCTGCTTATGTTTTGTGTGTGGGTGAATTATATATCCCTGATGTGCATACCACACTATACCAAAAAAGGAGATGAGGAGAACGTTTTGCTTAATCCCCTCGTGAATGAGACATTTTTCCAATATGTTTTCCGATTTACTTTAAAACTTATGAATCCTAAGAAACATACTTTTCCATTATCTAATAGTTTCTGCTAATAAGCAGTTTCTTTAAGCACCGAGAATAAAATTTCCATTGTTCATCTGATATCAAACTGCCACCATTTTCTAATCTCAAGGATTTTATAATTTAACATGTGCAAAATCCTTAGCCAATAGACAGTTTCAAGATACTGTTTTTAAAAATATATTAATCAAATCTTTCACTAGAGTGGTTTCACTAGAAACCATTGTTTGTGGGGTCAGAGAATGAGGCCATTTGTTTGTGGGTTTTATGTTGTTTTGTTTTGTTTTCTGAGGGATCTAGTCTGTTTGACTTGATGCTGTCAAAGAATATCTAAACATAAATAATATGTAAAGTGAGTGTGTTTGTATCAATATTCTAAGGTGTAAGCAAGAGTGCTATATAGAAAGACGCAATACATTTCACATAGTTGATTAGGTACATTTTCTTCCCAGCTCTGATAACCTATGGGTGTTCAATTATTGATCTACAAACCAAAGGCTGTAGGTGTCATTGCCAGGTCTCTGATATATTGGGACCTTTTAGTGTGCTAACATTTCAACTGTGATATTAGGAACTGAAACCCCATATTTACCAAACTTGTCAAAGTAGCTGCCATATGGATAAAAATTGTTGTAGTTTTGTTTGTTTGTTTGTTTGTTTTTTAACACAACCCTTCTGATAATCACTTTCAGCTCTCTGGTAATATTGTAACAGACAATATCCATTGAGCATGCTAATTATGCACAAAGCACAATATAAAGTACTATTGGCATTTAGTATTCAGTGAAATCTTTAGTTATTGTATTTATAATCTGTATTTTTTTTTTTTTTAATGTGAAGGAAGCACAGTACTGATTCATGAGTTTGCCTAAGGTTTGCTGATGGATGGAAGCAAAGTCCGGATTAGATTTCATGCATTTGTTTTCTTAAGGTGATGCTTTTTAAGTAAAATTTAGTTTATTCAAAATTGAAGAGTTTTACAATTGGAGAATACTTCACAATGACATGGGGTATTTGAGCAGGAAAAGTTAAAGCTAAATGTGTTCAAGACTTTACATCCAAATTCTAATCACAGGAAATATAGAGGATAGAGAAATATGCTATACACACACACACACACACACACACAAATGCACACACGCACACACACAATATCCTCAGCAAAATGTACATGACGGGAAATTGATTAATATACAACCAGTCAGAATGTTTTCCACAACTAACTGCAAATAAAGAGGATTCTTTTTTCTTTGAGAAGAATAAAACCCTGGGTGATTTAAAAAAAAAAAAAAAGCACATATAAATCAATAAATAAACTGTGGACCATATTTGGGTCTTTTTTAAGAAATAATTTTAAATTTCAATGTGAATGGAATGATAAGATTACTGATCACTTGACAAAGGTTTGCTTATACTAAGAAGTCATTGTAAGCATTAAATTTATGGCCATTTACAAAAAGGATGTGTATCATTTTCTACTTATATTTAAAATGAAAATAATATGTCCTATGTTTTTCTCAGTATCATTTAGAAAAGGACAATAATTGTAGGTAAAAAAATTTGAAAAGTCATATTTTGAAAATGAATTATATTCGTAGATAGATTCTACTCTATTCTATTTGCTCTCTGTTTGGTTGTGAAAATTTACTAGGATTAAAACAAGACTGAGAAACAATAATTAACAGTAACACCAGTCATTTTCTGAACATTGAACTTTGATTTATATTTATATAGTGAAATTTGTTACTCTATTGTAAGAAAAAAATTACAAATAGTCAATTTTCATGTTGTAAACTGTCTCTTCCCAGAGTTGAACTACACATGATTCTTTTATAGTGAGCCCTGCAGAACATCATTGTGACTGTGAAGATTCACCTATAGTATGTAAATATATTTTAAAAGCATATATATATATATATATATATATATATATATATATATGCTTATATCTATCTATCTATCTATCTATCTATCTATCTATCTATCTAACTATATCTATCTATCTACATATATAGATAGATATGTATATATACATGCATACATATCTATCTATAGATATACATATAGATACATATATATATACATATATAGAGATACATAGATAGATACATATATCTATACATATACGTAATAAACAAACTTCAGAGGTGCTGTAGATCAGAGTGAACAATAAGGTTTAAAGTAAGAAACATTTATTTAAACTATAGCCCAGATCCATCCTGAAGAAAGTACTTCAAGAGACAACCTGGGATACATTTAGGAAACAAAACCCTGGCTACCTCTGTCTTTACTCTGGTGACATAAGCTGCCTGCATTCTCTCAGTGTATATACATTCCATTGGTTCTTGGTGTTCTGGGAACCTCATATTCATCTTGAACAAAATGTTGGGGCTGGTGAGATGGCTCAGCGGGTAAGAGCACCCAACTGCTCTTCCAAAGGTAATAAGTTCAAATCCCAGCATCCACATGGTGGCTTACAACCATCCGTAACGAGATCTGGCGCCCTCTTCTGGAGTGTCTGAAGACAGCTACAGTGTACCTACATATAATAAATAAAATAAAATCTTTAAAAAAAAAGAAAATGTACGTGCTAGTATAAGTTTTCTATAGATAATGGAAAATAATTTTTTCTGCTCAAAGCAATCATTAATTTACAAATAATTTAAATGTGATATAAGCAGGAGTGATAGTAAATATCGTGGATATACGTATTGTCAGTTACAATAGACAAGTTGACTTCTCTTCTGTCCTCATTTCATTTGGTTTGCATGACTACCAGAGCTCACCACAGAGCAGACAACGTAAGATGTGTGCAGCTTTCACCCCACAGATCACTCTTCTCTATGATAGGAATTATCAACTTGTATTTTTCCATTCAACAACCTGCAGGGGGGAGGCGTGAAGGCCTGATGGAAGCTTGTGCCTGGACAGAAGTCTGCTAGGAGGAAGGGCTCAGCTTCTTGCCACTACAGATAGCAGGGCAAGCGGCAAGAGCACACTGCTGCGTCAGCTCACACCAATTATTATCGTAGGATTTGTGACTTGCTTTCTTCTTTAGACAACATGTGAAAAAAATAATAGGATTGGTCTCTGCTTCCAGAAAAATACAGAGGAGCTGCATTGACCCATTATAATTTAAATATTCAATTATGATTTAGGCTTTTAAAAATTACAGACGTGGAAGCCATTGTCCTTTACCTTTTAAAGCAAAATATACATAAGTTCTAGGACTTTCCATGCATGCGTGATGTGATTGGTACATAAATAGTTTTTAAAGTAATCCTTAACGAAATGTCATTTCCTTTTATATTTCTCTGGTCGATGTGTCATCTGCTCAGGCATTAAAGTCTGGTTCTAATTAAAAATTTTTTTTTTATCTATGACCGTTATGGTTTTTATTCTTTTTTTTTTTTTTTTTTTTTTTTTTTTTTTTTTTTTTTTTTTTTTTTTTTTTTTTTTTTTTTTTTTTTTTTTTTTTTTTTTTTTTTTTTTTTTTTTTTTTTTTTTTTTTTTTTTTTTTTTTTTTTTTTTTTTTTTTTTTTTTTTTTTTTTTTTTTTTTTTTTTTTTTTTTTTTTTTTTTTTGGTTTGTTTTGTTTTGCTTTGTCTTTGTTGTCTAGGAAGGTGGATGAATTTATCTAAAGTTGGATGTCCAAATTAGTTAATTTCCAGTGTCATCACTAAAATTATTAAAGACGAAGGAAGACTAAATCCTATGATGATTTCTAGCTCACAACAGATTCAAAGTGAGATAGTCTGGTAGAAAGATGTGTGAGCCACGGTATCATTGTCTATGTCTTTTACACGCTTTGTTTTTCCTGTCCTCTAAGGACTCTAAAAGCAAGAGCCTGACATGTTTTAGATTTCTCACCATCTTAAGCTGACTTGCCAGGCTGAGTCCTATAACCTGTTATGGCCTGCATTGAACAATTACTTTGCTTCACCATCTTTTCTTCATCCTAAAGCAATGATACTCCTCCTTTGTTTTTTATCATGGTAAAATCTTTGTAGACATATGACAGACTTAGCCCATCTCTGTATGCAGAATTATCTTACCAAAGTGCAACTTTACTTTAGAATGCAACTTTGATGAGTCTTTATTATAATTTGAGTTACGATTTCCAATGTTCTGTTTTTATGAATACCAAAAGTAAAGTAAGATACTCTGAAAGGGTTTTACATAAAACATTTCTTTCTCTGTATATGTGGCAGCGTGTTGTTTATGTGCGGTGTGTGTTTGTGTAGGTGTGTATACATTTGAATATGAGTTCAGGTGTAATATGTGCGCCTGTGTGCTGAGACCAGAGGGCAATGCTGTGTATGGTCCTTTATTGTTATCAACTTTACTCTATATTTCTTAAGACTGGCTATCCACTGAGCTCCAAGGATCTCTTGGATTAGATGCCCAGGGCTGCAAGCTTCCTCTTATGTTCTGTGATCTGAACTCAGATCCTCACAGAGGCTGGGCAGAGACTTTACTGTGTGAACCGTTCCCCAGCCTTTAAATGTTTTGTTCATATTAGAAGATACAATCCAAGAGCTCTTACATTAAACACTTGCATTTTATTAAATCTGAAGAACATTTTGAGTATTGTGAGCGGTAAAAATCCCCTTTAAAAATAATGCAGTGTGACATAGACAGAACCAGAACTTTCTTAAAAGTGGAAGGACTGTTGTGTAACAAATATTTATTTAAACATTTTCTGTTTTCTAGTTATGTTATGAAATACCATTGAGAGCAAATATCAAGAATATAGAACTCAAAGTATTATAATGTATTTCATTATGTACATTACATAGGAAAATTAACATCATGCCTATATGTTTTTAAAATATGTTAAGTAGAGAAACTTAATTGATCAATGGGGAAATGATGTTATGATCTTTAGAATCACCTGTGACCTGATATAAGAAGTGAATTGTTCTGTCAGTGACATCAGATGGGCATCAATTATCTCCAGGGAAATAAAATTCTCTGAATTGGTATTTTCAAGGATAAAAGAGCCTTTCAGGCAACTCTAAAGTATATTTTAGTAAACCATGCATGGTGATGGAAAAGTATCCCAGATGTAACTTTCAGAATGAAAAATGGATAATAATTAGGTAAAATGTTATTTTGAGATTTTATTCCCAAATGTCCCATTGCTTTCCTATTCTAAATTCCAATGCCCTTGTATGTCCAATTAAGATATGTAATTGAAGAACTGCAAGTAAGCAGGCTGCCCTGGTACCCAGAGGGAATTGTGTCTGATAATGATAGTGCTGAACTACACAGAAACAATACTTGGAACTGTTAGCAGAGAGCTTATATTTCATTACATGCTATTCTTCAAGTATGAAGACAATCAAGCCCGAGAATCAGGGCTACTATGGTAACCTAGAGTGTACTTGCTCCCCCTTTCAAGTCTAATTTATACTATTCAGCACTTCACTGCCCACATCCCCGTATGCTTAAGTGTTGAATAAAATTGCATGTAACAAATTTCAAGTTATTATTTCTTTTCTGACACCATCCTTGACTTTGCTCGTGGAAAGGCAGCTCAGCTATTCAGCAGCTGCAGAATCTCCTTCTGAAGTTCAAGTTCCAGAATGTTCATCAAGCCAAAAACTCCAAGGCTGTGAAGAAAGTAATGGAAACATACATGTAACCTCAGCACATATGCTTGCGGGCATGTGTGTGTGGCCTTATGCTGAAGCTACATATTGTAGTAATGCATTTCAATTACTCTATAAGGTGACTTTCTTGACATGCCTCTTGTCATGTGTGTGAGAAAGCACTGCTCTCTACATATACTGAGCATGAGATGAAGTATGACAGAGAGGGGATTTCTTGTATGTATTCAAATTTTTCTCTTGAATTATATGGCAATAGTTCTATTATGTGTATATTTTTATGAGTGATTTCATAACCAATAAAAGGTATAATCTCTAATGTTCTTAAGGGTATCTTTAATCCAAATAAAAGCTTAGGAATCAATTTATGACAATAATTTATATTATATAATATATGTTACATAACATATATATGTCATATAATATATAATGTTTATATATATATATATATATATATATATATATATATATATATATATATAAAATATATGATTAATTATTCATATTGCCTTGCTTGGAGTCATTCGGACTACTTTGTATGTCTGGAAGTCATTTGTGTTCTTCTATTTATTGACAACCTCATATTCTCTGACTTCCATGCTCTAAATTTCCTTAAACTTGGCACTAATTATGCTACTTATCTCCCTGCTGGTCCAGCATGATTGAATCCTCTCTATCTGTGATCCAGAAATTGTCTCTGCCAGGAATCTGGCACTGTGGTAGCAATAACAATAAACTATGAGAGGGACAGACCACGATCAAGGCTTCTGGATCAGTGTATGTACCCAGATTCATCTTCTGACTTCATGTAGCCAGTAGGATAGATGTAAGTAAAAAAAAAAAAAAAATAAGGCTCACACTTTAAAATGCTTGTTAAGAACTTTGTATATATTGGAAATAAATTTTTTCCTTGTTCTGGGGTACATTCAGACAATGGAAAAGAAAATGTTAGATGCTTTAAAAGCCATGGTTTTTAAACTTCCAAAACATTAAACAATCCTTTTTCTTGGAGCAAACATTTCGTGTCTTTTTTAAATTGGTTATTTTATTTATTTATATTTCAAATGTTATCCCTTTTCCCGGTTTCCCATCCAGAAACCCAGCTATACTATCCCCCCCCCACTTCTATAAAGGTGCTCCCCCAAACACCCATCCACGCACTCCCGCCTCCCCGCTCTGGCATTCTCCTACACAGGGACATCGAGACTTCCCAGAACCAATGGTCTCTCCTCCCATTGATGTCCAACAAAACCATCCTCTCCTACATATGTGGCTGAAGCCATGGGTCATTCCATGTGTGCTTTGGTAGTTTAGTCCCTGGGAGCTTGGGGGTGGGGTGGGGTGGTTGGTTGGTATTATTGTTCTTCCTATGGAGTTACAAAACCCTTCAGTTCCTTACATTGTCCAAAACATAGTTTTCCATAATTTGAGCATTTCTCATTGAACTGGTTGACAATGGTCTCCATTGCCATATATTCTGCTGGATAATGTGTAGTTCTGCTTCTCAGAGGTATTAGGGCAGGAGTGATTGAAAAGATATGATCTCTGGTCTATAGCATTCCAAGTTTTTACCTTCTGACACCTTGTTCGAAGCTACAAAGACAAACCTGACTGAGTCTGACTTTAAAATAGACTGCTGTTAACAGAACTGAAGAAATAGAGAACTGAAAATTTGATAATAGAAGATAAGGAAAGTGAGTTCTATAGTATAGGATATAGTAAAAAGCCCTAGTCACATCCAATGATTGATCAAATTTGCTGGTCTAGATGACTGTGCTTTGAAGAATCCGGTTAGATGAAAACAGAATCCTACTAGTTTTATTCTGTAGAGGGCTACAATATCATCTTTATCAACGTTAGCTTTCTTTTCTGTAACTTGTAACATTTCTTTTTACTATTTGCCTATCAATTTTTATAACATAAATAATTGTATATCTTAATGTCATTTAAATTAAGGAAAATAAAATTCTGTTCAGAACAAATTGCCTATAAAATTTTCTCAGTCTAATATTGCCTTTGTTGGAAATAAGTTTCACTTTTGAAACTATCAATTAGTACCAGAGGTAAAATCCTTATAATTTTAAATCAGCCTCTTCGATGAATTCCATGATAGGATCAATAAGACATAAGAGACTAAGTGGTACCTCACAGTGTGAAAAACTATTGCACATGGATTTATTTCCTTTTTATTATTATTTTTTTTACTTTTAAAATCTTACCCTCTGAAATATCTCATAAAAACATGTGTCTTCTGTTACTCAAGTGGTTGTTAGTAACATAAACAGTTCACCTGACCTTAAGGGCTTCATCTCTGTATTAATGGCCCTTCTTCTGTGCATTATAGGCACAGCTGAATAAATTATACCAGGAATAATTAGCAAGACAAGAACAACAGGTGGCAATGTGGTCCAGCTGCCAAAACCCTAGATCCTTAATGTCTCATGTATCTCCCCATTTCCATTGCCCAGTTTTTCTCTTGATATTGGATACTGTGTTCCTTCCCCATTGCTCATTTTAATGAATACTTAACCATATGAAATATTTGTTCATGTCAAGGGAATTCCCCCTGGTTTCAGAAAAAGAATGCAGAAACCATTTCAGAGTTTAATTATGGAGATTTTGGAACCTCAATGCGTGTTCAACCAATTTTATCATAACTAAAGGCCTTTTCGCGTCCCCTTTGTCTACATAATCATTTGCAATGCAGAAGGAAAATTCCCTTCCCTCTCTGGTAAGCTTAACCAAGCAGGACAGTTAGCAGGAGTGAGGTCACACTGGAAAAAAATTTTTTAAAAGGTTTTTCTAATACCTTTAAAAATTCAGGTTAGGTTTTAATGAGCATGGCAGAGGACTTAGATCCCCAAGAGGCAAATCAATTTTGTTTTTGCACTGTTGTACCTTTGGTCTGTGAAATACCACCTCAACAGACTGTTCAGGCGCTACCTTGAGCCCCATAATCCCGAAAGAAAGAACGTGCGTAAAGCCAATGAGTTTCTCTCACCTGAAGGTTCCCAAAACTGTCCAGACATTTCTTTTTTCTTTCTTTTATTTTTTTTTTTCAATAAATATGAAGGATGGAGGGAGGGTAAGGAAGTAGTTGCTTTTTCAGCAGCAAGAGAGGTGTGAGGCTTAAGGGCTCCGAAAGTGTTGGGAAAGTGGGATATGATATGCTTCATAATTTTGTCTTTCCCTTGGCCCTGGGTCAACTACTGGTTTACAATACCACAGACACACTGTGGTTTAATGGGATGACTGGTGGACAGAAACAACAAGAGGAAAAGAAACTGCTGCCTAGGAGCAGCCGATGAAGTGAGGAACTCATGCTCACTTTCGGTTTTATTACATATGTGCCTTTGAGGGGGATTTTTAGACTGCGGTGGTTAGAGAGGTACATTTCTACCCTTTATAGGTTGCACAGTTGCTGCAACGTCTTATACTATCTCAGATCACCATGATTGCTTCTAAAAGCAGCTTATGCTTCAGATGGTTTCTCTGGACTTTACTATGTTACATTCTCTGCCTGCAGTGAGGAAATTATATACTAAAGATTAACTGACCATGTCATTTCCTCTCCCCAGGATACCATGCCGAGAGTCTACCAACCTGCACTGGATACTGGCAGCTCAAGCCTAGGAAGGAGGAAGTCTGGCACGGGATCAATGCATATTCTTCCTCCATTCAGCAAAAATAGTTCACCATAGATCATGACTAAGTCACATCCTGCATTGAGTTCTTAATCTAGATGGTATTTGGTTCCTTTATCTGCCTGTGAATTTTTTCAGATTGTTTTTCAGTGACCACCTACCTTCTCAATGAAACCTACAAAGTCATCTTGTTTAAATTTGTATACAGAAATAAGTGCACCTTCCTGTTTATTCTCCGATGCTGTTAAGTTTCTTGTAATGCCTTTTCTAACACACTGAATAATCAGTTTGTTAGTCTGTGACATTTTGGATTGAATGCAGTGAATAAGTGCATGCTGGGTCAGCACTTCTACTAAGTTGTATCCCCACTTCAATTCTTCACTAAAATGCACATTGAGCATCGACAAAGAGTTCTGACCACGTTTTTACATAGATCTCAAGTGTTCAAAACAGAATTTGGCAGAGGATGTTGAACAAATATTCCATTCTGTGAATGTCTTAAATGGTGTGTAGAACCCAGAATAATGTGAGTTCAGGTAACATCACTTTTGTTTTTCCTAATTAGCTGCATTCTACATTTGACTTATTATTTACATCAAGTCTATGATTAGTCATTATCTTCACCTTACTGATAAGGAAAAAGAATTTGTTCTAAGTCATGTAGCTTGTAACTGGTCAAGGTAGATATATAATTCCCCTCTGCCTACTCTCTGTAGGTTATTAATAACTTCCCCTCTCTCTGTCCTGTCTGTATGTTATTTATAATTTGCCCCTCTCTTTGACTCCTATTTGTATGCTATTTATAATTCTCCTCTTTCTCTGACTCCAATCTGTAGGTTATTAATAATTCCCCTCTCTGTCTTCTATCTGTATGCCATGCTTACTTTCTTAGGTACCTTGTTTATCTTTGGTAAACCTAAAGCTAGGCCTTTAAAAATATGCAATTACATGAAGACAGTTAACTCTTGATCTTTAAATGATTCCTATTGATTAGAAACTTTTCATTTTCTTTTGTTCCAAATACCATTCAGTACTTTATTTCATCTAGAGTAGAGAAATAATCTATACTTTCACTACTTCATTTCTTCTTCCCAAAATGAACATAATCACTGATCAAAGTCTAAAGCTAAATTTAAATTTCCTGACTTCTCAGCATTTATCTGATTTTGACCTTTATGTAATTCTCAGACTTCTAGTACAATGTGACACTAAGAATGGCTGGCATTTCATTTTTATATGTAGTTATTTTATAAACATTTTGTAGCTGTTCTATAAGAAATTACTTGCAAGTATAACGAACACATACAATAAAGCCGTAGCCAATTCAATGTAATTGCCCTGGGTGAATTATTTTACATTTCTTTAGAAGGAGTCCTGTAATTCCTTTTAGACTTCTTGATTACCCAGTATGCGAATACAATGATGAGTATATGCTATTTAAATTTTCTTCAATGGCAAAGAAAAGTCTCCAAAATTAAAGGTCATTTAACATGAGTCCTTCAATGCATTATTATATTTAATGGGATAGGCAAGATTATGCTGAGGTAAGATAATTTCAAAATCTATGGAGTTTACAAGAAAGCATATTTTTTTACTTGTGTCATATGCTTACCACTGGCAGTTTATTGTTCTTTTCTTCATGTTCACTTCCAGACCCATGCTGGTGCATCAGTCTCCAAGCAGAACTGTGGGTGAATAAAATGTAAAAGACACAAGACAACTCACATTATTTTTATGTTTTTCTAAAGCTGGGGACTAAATCCAACACTTTATGCATGACAGGCATGAAATGTGCCATTGAGCTATGTTTATAGACATAGTTCTTAACACTTTTTTTTCCCTCAGAATTGGTACTTAATCATTTAAAACAAACTATATGTATACATAAGTTGACCAAGGGAAATAAGGTGCTGTCAATCATGCACAGCAAGAATGAAAATGAGAGAATATCCCTAGAAGTTTTTTCAAGGAAGTCATTGAATAAACTTGCATGCAAATAATATCTGCTTAGATTAGATTTTAAAATCTGAAGTGCACAGGTTTTGGAAACCAATTTCTGTTGGGTTGCGGGACATAGGTCTGTAACTTCAGCAATTTTGGAGCTGAGATAGGTTATTGCTGAATTCAAGGCCTGACTGTGCTCAAGAGAGACTTCAAAGCTACTGAACACACTTAAGCAAAGCCATGAGTCTAAAATGAAAATGAAAGAAAGGTGTTATTGCTTAGTGGAGGAACAGTTGGCCACATCTGTAGAGTGCTAGTCTCAATCCTCAGTATCACAATAAATAAATAAATAAATAAATAAATAAATTTCTGTGGTAGTGCAATAAAATGTTTGCATTTGCTGTGGGCTGTAACAAACACAGCAAACAGAAGGCTTATATATTCTTATTTGACTTAAAAGATTACCAGCGAGTTCTAACTTCAAATTAAGTATAAAACAAGAAACTTTCCAACAGTTTTCCTCTTTCTTCTTTCCTTTTTCTAATTTAATTTATGTCTGTTAATATGTGTGTCTGTGTATGTGTTTACATGCATGTACACACGTGCCTGACCATTTCCTGAAGCAGGTTAGTGTCAGTATACTAGCTTTCTAGAATGAGTCTGGAGGCATTCATGTCCTTTAATTTTTTAGGCAATCTTAACTTTAATAATAGAGTTACTGAGCACGTTAACATATTCTTTGGAAAAAAAAAGATCTGTGAGAAATTGCCAATGATGTATCTACATTTCATTTTGCTCTTCCAAATTATGAAACATGGTGTGTACATTTTTCATGTTGGATCATTAAATTCATTTTAACTGACATACTTTCAAAACTGAATTGATAAATTAAAGAACAGAGATGCTAGAAATCAGAATATAAATTATAGAAGCAGAAGAAAGGACAAAGTAACCACAGTGTTTGAAGCAAGTTTGCCATTGGGACGTATGTACTGCCTTGTTGGAGGCTCATAGCTAATTCTTTTTCTTGTTCTTCTTGTTCTTGTCCTCCTCCTCCTCCTCCTCCTCCTTCTTCTTCTTCTTCTTCTTCTTCTTCTTCTTCTTCTTCTTCATCATTCTTGTTCTTTGTCTTCTTTTTTGAAAATAACTTTTATTTGTTGAAAATATTGTACACGAATACAATTTTAAATTAATATTATTCTTTAATCTTTTTTTTTTTTTTTTTTACAGTCCAGTTGTTATCCCCGTCCTGGTCTGCACTCTGACTGTTCTACATCTCATACCTCCTCTGCAGGTACCCACACCAGCCCCCACCCGTGTCTCCAAGAGGATGTCCTTCCAACCCCCCCAACCCGCACCCCACCAGAAAACCCCACTCCCTGGGGGCCTCAAGTCTCTCAAGGGTTAGGTGCTTCTTCTCTCACTAAAGTCAGACCAGGCAGGCAGTCATCTATCTGCTGTATGTGTTGGGGGACTCATGTCAGCTGGTGTATGCTGCATGGTTGGTGGCTCAGTGTCTGACAGATCTCCTGGGTCCAAGTTAGTTGAAATTGCTGGGTTTTTTTATGGGGACACCCTCCTCCTCAGCTTCTTCCAGCCTTTCCCTAATTCAACCACAGAGGTCCCTGGCTTCTGTCTATTGGTTGGGTATAAGTATCTGCATCTGACTCTGTCAGCTGCTTGTTGGGCCTCTCAGAGGGCAGCCATGCTAGCTAGCTTCCTGTCTGTAAGCACACTGTAGCTTCAGTTAGGCCTTGGGACCTCCCCTTGAGCTGGATCCCAATTTGGGCCAGTCACTGGACTTCCTTGCTCTAAGTATCTTCTCCATTTATGTCCCTGCAGTTATTTTACACAGGAAGGATTCTGGGTAAGAGTTTTTGGCTGTGGGATGGCAACCCCATCCCTCCACTTATTGCTCCATCTTTCTTCTGGAGATGGACTTTACAAGTTCCCTCTCCCCACTGTAGGGCATTTTCATCCCTTTGTGTCCTAAGGGTCTCTCACCTCCCAGGTCTCTGGTACATCCTAGAGGGTCTCCCACCTCCTATCTCCTGAGGTTGCCTGTTTCCACTCTTTCTGCTGGGCCTCAGGGCTTCACTCCTATTCTTCCTACCCAGTACCTGATCATGTTTCCCTTTTCCCCTCCCTGTCCACTCTCCCATGATCCTCTCC
>LR756432.1:0-101129 GCA_902729485.2 Mus minutoides
GAAAGACTTAGAAATTGTAAGGAATTTCTCTCTTTCTGACTCTGGAAAAGCGACACCCCAAATCACTTATGAGATGCAAATTGCAAGAGGACTTTATTTATCAGCTATCTAAGGACGAGCTCCTTTCAAAAGGAGCTCGACCCGGAGCAGCAACAGTAGGGGGCTTTTAAGGAAAAAGTGAGAAGTTGGGAGGAGTTGGGAGGAGTTAGGCTACAGCTCTTCTCTGGGCAGGGGAGTGGGGTAGCCTTGCTGAAGGAAAAAAGAGAGGGAGTGAACTGTCCTTGGAGTTATCTCTGGGTCTCTGACACAGACAGTCAGGCTAGGTCTTCTTGCTAACAAAGAGCTTCTCACTGGCTGCATTCTCAGAGATTGGGAAACAGGCCTTGAGGGAGCATTCAAAGGCTGTACATTTCAGGGGAAAACACTTTGGGGTCTCTCATTCCCCACTTCTTCTAGTGTATAGTCCTAATCTTAGGACTAGAAAAATTAAACCTCTGTTCCAGCACAGTCTTGCTAGGTGGTCATTTATCTCGGTCTGTGGTGGGGCGGTGTCCTTGTCATGACTTGTGTCTTTGTAGTCACCATCCTGGTCTGTCATGAGGGAAGGGACTGCACTCTCTGGGCCCTTGAGCCGCCTGGCTCTGTGCCTCTCTGTGCAGTGCCCCCTTAGCACTGGTCAGCTCTCTCTTTTTGAGTAGGCCTTCTGGAACTGTTTTTACACTTGTTGTCTCACTCACTTGAACGTCTTGAGCCTAGAGAATAAAGGCTGGGAAAGTAGCAGTCAGCACTATGTACAGAGGCTGTTTTTAACAGTGGAGAGGGTCTCCCATAGAGTAATTTATAGGGGGGTCAGACCAAACTGTCCAAGGGTGTTCTTAACCCTGCAGGGCACAAAGGGTAGGAGTGTTATCTAACCATTAAAGCCAGTCTCAATTTTCTTTAATGGGTCTATCTATCAATTTTCTTTAATGGGTCTATCTATCCTATCCTCTTATCTGTCCTGAACCTTGGAGCCTGTATGTACAATGTAACTTCTAATCGATCCCCAATATCTTGGCCATTTCCTGACTTACTTACCTGGGCAACGAATATTACCTTGGGTATCTCAAACCTTGGGAAGGTTTCTTTTAGGATCTTCTTGGCTATTATATAAAATCTATCTCTCAATAGGCTCCAGGCCGGTCCTGTCTGAGCTTCTCAGTATACATGGAGTGTCCTGTATTAGTCATAGCACAGGTCTTGTAGCTTTTGACTATTCTGCCAAGTCTGAGAGTCTTTCTTCCTGTGGGAGGACTAGTTTTCTTTTACCAGTCCTAATTTGTCTATAACTTAATAATCTTTAGGCTCTTTGACTGCCAGGATCACTGCTCCTTGGGCTGCCTGTTTGGCGGTTAGATCTGCCATCCGATTCTCTTGAGCCACAGTATCTTATGTCTTTCACTGCAGATGTCAACAGCTCTTTATCTGTATATTACTCCGTGTAGTAGCAAAAGCTGCCTGCTGTCAGTGTAGACTTCCCCTTTGTCATTCGCAGAGCTTGTATCAGAGTCACAAGTTCAGCTTTTTGGGCTGATGTCTCTTCAGGGAAGTTGCTGACCTAGATCACTTGCTTCCTGTCCACCACTGCTGTCCCCACCTTTTGTTTACCTTTAATTACAAAGCTATTGCCATTCGTGTATCAGCTCAGACTCCCAGGCCAAGGCTGATCTGTCAGATCATTTTGAGCACCAGGTCCCTCTGGCAAATGTCAGCACAGTGAGGAGTCATCAGTCCCAGACGGTAGGGTAGCGGGAATAAGGACAGCAGGGGGAGCACATAAGAGCATTGGTCATCTATTGATCAGGAGCTGTTGGATAATGCTTTCAAGAACATGGGGTGTCACTATGAGCTTATCAGCATCCTTGACAAGCAGGGCTAGAGTAGCAACAGTTTTCAAACAGGAAAGTCACCTGCTGGCAACAGGGCCTAACTTCTTGGATAGGTAAGCCACTGGCCTATTCTAAGGTCCCAAAGTCTGAGTAAGGACTTCTCTGGTAACTCTTCTCTCATCAGGCAAGGCCAAGGTCATTAGCAAAGTCTTTTTGAAACTTTTTAAAGGCTTTCTGACGATCTGGAATCCACACAAACACCTCCCCTTTCTTGGTTAGGGGGTACAATGGGGTAGCTAAGGTTGCAAACCCAAGTATCCAGAGCCTGCAGAAGTCAGCGGTGTCCAAGAATTCTTACAGTCTTAAATAAGTAGCTTCAGTCCGATATAGTTGAGGCTTTTTAGCTGAGGCTCAGTACCCCAACTAACTTAATTTTGTTAAGCACACTGGTCTTCTGTTGCCCAGATTTCCTGATCTGGATTCCTGATCTGTCTAGGTCCTGTCTTCTCTTTTCTTCTGCGGCCAAGATTCTAGTCTATGATCCCTCCTGTTCTCTTTCTTTTGCCTCCCGCCTCTTTCTCTCTCTCTCTTTCTCTTTCTCTCTCTCTTTCTCTCTCTCTTTCTTTTTATAAATGTGGAAAGGACGGAGAAAATGATCTAATATATTGAGTATTGAATCGGACAACTTGGAGATGTATATTCCGGGGACATAATGAAGAGAATGGAATCGGGTTAATCAAGATAGAACTCCATGGAGCCTCTAGTCTCGGACTGAAATTCTAAAAATTTGAGAGGAATGGAAAATCGGTACTACATCAAGGTTTGTCCTACTGTCAAAGGGTCTCTCTTGTTCCTTGGTTGCAAAGAGTGTCCATAGCTGGAGACTCTGATTCGAGAGAAGCCTTCACTTTCAAATTCTCTTGTAACACCAGTACACAATTACAATTTTGGGGAGCAAAACTCAATCTTAACAATGTAAACAACTTATTTTCTTTTACATGTTTGGATTCTAACTTTTTCTATTACCAATGTTATAACCTTTTGATCATAATTAATAACTTATGAGCCAATAGTCTATAACCAAGACATATAAAGGCTTTTAAAATCATTCAGAAACAAAACTGAAATGGTTGCACACATTTGCTTATTTAAACTAAACAAGATTCTCAATTTTTCTCAGCTGTAACTTCTAGAGAGGAGTTCCTTGTTACCCGATGGATCACAAGCACAGAGATTATTCTAGGAGAAACAACCATCAATTCCACAATACCTGTTTATCAGTATTTTGCAACAACCATTTTAATTGCTGTTTGGAATAAGGGATAGTAAATATTTCTTCAGGTTCTCTTTTAAAACATTTTTATGACTTCATCCTATATACAGCAACAACCCCTTAATAAGATATTAAAACTTTCTTTGGAGACGAACAAAAATGAATCTGCAAAGCCATTTGTCCCTCATCCGTTAATTGTTGAGAGGAGGGAATTAGGATTCGAACTCCCTTGAGGGTATCAAGCAGAGGTTTAAGTTCTCCTGTAGTAAACTTAAGATGAAATCTCAACCAATTAGTATCTCTTTTTTTTTTTTTTTTTTTTAAATTTATTTATTATATGTAAGTACACTGTAGCTGTCCTCAGATACTCCAGATCAGGGCATCAGATTTCATTATGGATGGTTGTGAGCCACCATGTGGTTGCTGGGATTTGAACTCTGGACCTTTGGAAGAGCAGTCGGCGCTCTTAACCACTGAGCCATCTCGCCAGCCCCCAATTAGTATCTCTTAACAACCCTTGAAAATCATTTAGAGTAATTATCTTCTCTACCCAAATTTTCTCTGCTGCAACTTATTTAGGATATAACTTAAGTTCTAATTATTGAAAAAGATATTTTTCTGGAGCAACAACTACTTTAAATTTTTAAAGCTTATTGTATAAGAGCAAAACCTTGTAATAAAAATACCGTTTATACACTGAAAGATTTCTAAGTCCTAACTTCTCGTATTGAAGTAGAGACAGAAAATTTTCAACTTAGTGCTGTTACCATTAACACAACTTTTAGGCCTTCTTATAATAAAGGGAGGATCAGGGACAAAGGACCAATATAACTTCTCTATTATCATTGTCAGGACACTATATAAATTCATCTTAGCATCTGCATGTCTCATTAACCATTTTGGCAGATAGCATGCTACTTCAGCATCCTGCAGGGGAAAACACAAACATGCCCTATCTCTTTCTTATTTTTAGAGAGTTCCTTAGCATTGAAATTTTTTTACCAGCTTGACCTTTTTTATGATTTCAAAACACTGGCTACAGCACACAATTCCATTATCTGTGCTGAAACAGGAGGAAATTAAAAAGAATAAACATGTGATCCAATCACATATATTTCTCTCCCATAGAGGAACTGTTTATAAACACAGTAAATGTATTCTTAGACTTACAAACACATACTTCATGATTTTATCTTACAATTTTTGACTAACACCACAACAGCTTAAGCAGCTAATTTTTAATTACCACTGAATATAATAGATAACAATTGATTATAGATGTTTCCTCTACTCTATAAGGAGTAGACAGGCCAGATTGTAATGCCTTCAGAAGTCCCACAGCCTCATTAACTCAAACATAAATATTTCTTAATCTGAGCATACTGCCAGAGTCCTAGCCCAAGAATTATCTCTTCTGCAGTGAGGTCAGATTCCAGAGGAACAATTCGACTGTCTATCTATGCCTCTAATTTCTGGACAGTCTTTTTTTTTTTTTTTCCTTGTTCCGGTCAACCCCGCTCTCTCTGCTCGACCCCGCTCGCTCCGGCCAGCCCCTCTTGCTCCTGGCTGCCTCCGTACGGCCCCCGCTTGTTCCAGCCAGCCCCGCTCGCTCCGATCAGCTCCGCTTGCTCCGGTTTGGCCCTGCTCGTTCCGGCCATCCCCGTTCGGCCCCACTCGCTCCGGCCCTGCTAGCTCCGGCGTCCCCGCTTGCTCCGGTCATCCCCGTTCGGCTCCGCTCGCTCCAGATAGCCTGGCTTGCTCCAGTTGGTCTCTCCGGTCCAAGGATTCATTTCTTATTATTCTTCATAAGTACGCTGTAGCTGACTTCAGACGCACCAGAGGAGGGCGTCAGATCTTGTTATGGGTGGTTGTAAGCCACCATGTGGTTGCTGGGATTTGAACTCATCACCTTCGGAAGAGCAGTCAGGTGCTCTAACCCGCTGAGCCATCTCACCAGCCCGTGGACAGTCTTTTAAAGAAGATTTATACTTAAAACATTTCTTATAGCCTAAGTGCTAGAGACCAATTATAAGCTAACTTTCTGTTACAAGCAAAAAACTTTGACTCTTATCACTTTCTGCTGTGTAAACTTTTAAACAAGTTTTTTTATCTCTCTGTTTCTGGGAATTTTGCCAGAGAGGAATTATAGTGGTAGCTTTTTCTAGTGTCCTGTTTTTTTTTTTAAAGCATTTTTTTTAAATTATTCTTTTATTTATATATTTACCATTCGTGAGTGGTGCAGGCCTGGCGAGCGGGATGGAAGCTGCCAACCTGGACCAATACCAGAGGGACAGGGTGTGGGCAAACCAAGGCCAGGCGGCAGCACCGGGTGAGGCCTGGCCAGCGACCCTTGGCTCTTAGTGCACGACTGGCTCATGTATAAATTATCTCTGGTTCTATTGTCAGTCCAATGGTCCACAGTCAGAGACAAAGGGTCAACACAGTCTGTACCATAACGAAAATTCAAAAACAAAAAGAAAAACAAAACAAGGACAAAAGACACTAACATTTCTAAGCACACACGTCTGCGTTTGGATTTAAACCGCTCTCTCTGTTGAAATGGGATTCCGCATCCACTCCAAACAGCCTGCCAAATGCTATCTCTGATAGAGTGGGAGTCCACATCCACTCTTCTCTTGGAGCACTCTGTCTCCCTCACAGTCAGGCATCCTCTGACTGTCCTCCACCCTAGGAACGTCTTCCAGGGTGGCGCAACCTGCGGCCCGAGGGTGTCCCCTCCTGCGGCCACTGGGTCCTCACGGTCCACAGTGATAGTTGCCCATAGAAACTGCGCGCATTCTAAAAACCGACCAATTCCACATAGCCAACCAGAACCACAGAAAGCCCCATTGTCTACAAGCCCTGTCGTCTGAATTCCACATAGACGACCCAGAACCACACTTAGGCAGATTTAAACTCAGGCATGACTGTGTTTCAGAAACAAAGGACTAGACACATATAACAAACTAACACAACAAGCACACTTTCGTTTCAAAAAACAGAAAAGAGACACTCAGAGACACTGCCAGCACACACACATTCCAGAGGGGATCCCATACCTCCAAGTCGGTTCTCCGGTGTGAGGGGTGGTCGCGTTTCCCGGCCAACGCACCAAAATGAAAGACTTAGAAATTGTAAGGAATTTCTCTCTTTCTGACTCTGGAAAGGCGACACCCCAAATCACTTATGAGAACCCATCTTGATGCAAATTGCAAGAGGACTTTATTTATCAGCTATCTGAGGACGAGCTCCTTTCACCCCAGGGGCTGGGGAGCAGCAACAGTAGGGGGCTTTTAAGGAAAAAGTGAGAAGTTGGGAGGAGTTGGAAGGAGTTAGGCTTCAACTCTTCTCTGGGCAGGGGGGTGGGGTAGCCTTGCTGAAGGAACAAAGAGAGGGAGTGAGCTGTCCTTGGAGTTATCTCTGGGTCTCTGACACAGACAGACAGTCAGGCTAGGTCTTCTTGCTAACAAAGAGCTTCTCACTGGCTGCATTCTCAGAGATTAGGAAACAGGCCTTGGGGGGAGCATTCAAAGGCTGTACATTTCAGGGGAAAACACTTTGGGGTCTCTCACTCGTCCAGCCTCAAACTCGTTTTTAAAACAATTTCCTTCTTGTGCCAAATTAATAAATGATCGTCATTAGGTATTTATTGGGAATATCATTCTTGGTATTTTCTGCCTTTTCAGGCAGGTTCTTGGAGATTTCTCTAATTTATTCTCTGAGGATGGGGGTGTGGGTTATGTTAAGTTCAATATTATTAGCTCCCACGCTGTGAATAGAGCAATTCTCCTCTGAATTTCCAGCACACTGCTGGCACTATCATGAGTGAAGCAGTGTCTTGCTGTGTAGCCCAGGATACCTTGAACTCAAGTCCCCATCGCAGGCTGGTTGGGAACTGTGGTTCTTTTTGGTTTTTCGAGTCAGGGTTTCTCTGTAGCCTTGGCTGTCCTGGAACTCACACTGTAGACCAGGCTGGCCTCAAACTCAGAAATCTGCCTGCCTCTGCTGGGATTAAAGGCGTGCGCCACCACGCCCGGCTGTGAACTGTGGCTCTTAACTGCTCGGTTAGGATAACAAACAGGCTGACACCATGCCTTAAGGTCTTGAGATAAACTGGAATTTGTGGTCGCTTTATTTAGGGTGCAAAGGCTGAACACCGTCCAGGGGAAGAACAATTATGATCCTCCTGGATCCATTCATTCTGGGACTCCAGAATCTTCATTTCTAGGTGTGGATCTGAACACAGTTTTCATTTTCTCATTGTTTGGTGAGTTAAATCAAAGAAAGGAAGACAGAAGCCAAAGAATCCCACACTAGCGGTTTTCTAATGAGATAAAAATACTTTTATTTTATAAAACATGCTGTTTTAAGCAAAATTTTTAAAAAATAAAACAAAACTCGAGATAGAATGTATGGAAGACAGATACTTCTCAGCTGTGGTCAGGAATGAAGCCAGTAGCTCAGCTTCCCGCACACCGGTTTGATTGGCCCTTTGAGACTCTACAAGTTGGTCCACTCAGCCACCCTCTCTCAAGCAGCGGGGTGCTGGAGCTGCCTGGGTCTCTGTACCCTGTAACTGTCCAGGACTTCAGTTCTCTAGCAGGCTGGTGACTGAAAGTTCTGGTTCTAGAGCTCTTTTGTGTAGGTATCAGTTGCCCAGGATCGGACACCAATCAGTCCACCTGGGTCACTTTAGGCTTTGTTTCTGGCCCACTGTTTTGCAGAGGATAAAGGGGGAATCTGGCAGCTAGAACCTTTGCAACAAATTTGCTGCTTTCCAGTTCTATTAATAGCACCGTCTGTAGACCCTGAGCAGATCCAGTTCTGGAAGTGGACAGGGTAAAGCCGACTTGAGACGCCACCTCTCAGTTCTGGGAATAGCACTGAAAGGGAAGGCAGCTCACAGTGCCAGCACTGAGGAGAAGACAGCTGCATCTGTGGGGAGACAGAATCACGGAGACCAGGATGAACAGAGGCGGCACCGTATAGGACACTCCCTATACAGAAAGAGCATGAGGGAATAGGGCAAGGCATGGACATGTCAGACTCAAACAAGCGGCTACACCAGTGTCTCTCTCACTAACTGTTGGAAACACTGAGTGAAGTGTAAACTGTCAGCCGCTTCAGGAGCAGGTAGGAGTACTGTTATAATCTGAGGTGGTTGTGTACAGGCTCTGCATATGCCAGCCCAGTTTCCCTCCCTCAGCCCAGCCTTACTCTTGGGACTTGTCTGGCTCTCAGGCTCAGGCACCTTCCAGTCCATCTTTCGGCCCTTCTCATAGAGACCCTTGAGCACCTTGTGGAAGGATTCGGGCTCAGTGCCGTTCTTGCTCAGCTCCAGATACTTCCGGTAGAGTTGAAGGGCTGTGCGGGCATCCTCAATGCTGTCATGAGTCTCACCTTGAATCTTCAGGTCTGGGGTAAACAGATACTTAAGGAACTCACAAAGGCAGCACCCTGTTTCTATCCTGGCACCCACAACACTCCCATGCATTCTCCCAAAACATCTTTTCTTATTTTATGTTTACTGAATGTTTTGCCTGCATTTATTTACATGGTCTATGTATGGGTGTGCATGGTGACCATGAAGGTCAGAAGATGGTGTCAGATTGCCAGGAACTGAGGTTACAGATGGTTGTGAGCTATCAAGTAAGCACTGGGGCTTGATCCTGGGCCCTCTGCAAGAGCAGTAGGTGCTCTAGACCAATAAGTCAACTCGTCAGACCCAGAAAACATCTTCTTTAGTTAGTGATAGATCTAACTGAAACCATTTGCCAAAAAAAAAAAAAAAAAAGGTAATTCTGTGTAGTCCTGGCTGTCCTGGAACTAACTCACTCTGTAGACCAGGCTGGCCTCGAACTCAGAAATCTGCCTGCCTCTGCCTCCTGAGTGCTGGGATTCAAAGTGTGCGCCACCACCGCCCGGCTGGTAATTCTAACTTGAGAAATAATTATTTTTTATTCCAAAATGCTTCCTGGTTTGTTGTTCTTGTAGGTTGTTTGTTTGTTTGTTTGTTTGAAGACAGGGTTTCTTTGTGTAGCCCTGGCTGTCCTGGAAGTGAGACTGTAGACCAGACTGGCCTTGAATTCAGACATCCACCTACCTCTGCCTCCTGAGATACTGTTGTAGCTTTTTGCTATGGTTGTTAAGACAGTATCACCTCTACTTCCCAGGCTGGCTTCAAACTTATAGACCTGAAAGTTATGCCTCCTTGTGCTTTCTACTCTCATTTTAAAACAACAACAACAACAAAAAAAACCCAACAAGGCCTTTTGTAGCCCAGGCTGGCCTTGAACTCATTATGTACTGAGACTAAACTTAAAGTTCTGTTTCTTCTGTGTCTCCTGAGTTGTGACTCTAGGCAGGACTGCTGCCTGTGTCCAGTTCCATGTGGTGCTGGGCTCTCAACAAGGACTCTACCAGCTGAGCTGTATCCCCTGCCCCTGATGTTCTCTTTTAAGATTTGTTTTATGTTAGTAAAACACTGTCACTGACACACCAGAAGAGGGTATGGGATCCCATTGCAGATGGTTGAGAGCCACCATGTGGTTGCTGGGAATTGAACTCAGGACCTCTGGAAGAGCAGTCAGTCTCAACATAACTAGTTACAGGGCTACTTAGTGAGACACTGTCAAAACAACAACAAAACCCCAAACAAGAAACAAACAGGCACTGCGGAGCCATCTACCCCTCCCCGCCCCGAATGTTTTCTGCTCGTAATCAGTTCTTTTTTCTTGGTTTTTTGAGACAGGGTTTCTCTGTTAAGCCCTGGCTGTCCTGGAACTCACTTTGTAGACCAGGCTGGCCTCGAACTCAGAAATCTGCCTTGCCTCTGCCTCCCGAGTGCTGGGATTAAAGGCTTTACCACCATGCCTGGCTTCGTAATCAGTTCTTACTATAGGGCGCACAAGGTAGAGCAACTCACCTAGAAAGTACCAAGCAAGGAATCGAAGGGAAATCATTCGTTTTCGGGGCATGTGGAACAGGTAGACTGTATCAAGAACTTGGTCCTTGGGCACCTGGCAGGGACCAGAACAGAAGCCTTGAGATAAATGATCCAGAACCTCCCATTCTCTAAATTCAGATATATGCCCTGAGTAGCCAGCCAGAAGAGTAACTCTGAGGTCAGCAAGGTGGCTCAGAAGGTAAAAGCATTGGCCACCAAGCCTGACAACCTTACTTCAGGTCCCAGGACCCATGAGCTGGAAGGAGAGGCAACGTGCACAAGCTGACCTTTGACCTCTACACATGCAACTCAGTACTTGCAGGTGGAGGTATGTATGAATGCACACACACCAAATAAATGTAATTTTGTTTTGTTTTTTTGTTTTTTTGGGGGGGTGGGGTTTGGAGACAGGGTTTCTCTGTATAGCCCTGGCTGTCCTGGAACTTACTTTGTAGACCAGGCTGGCCTCAAACTCAGAAATCTGCCTGCCTCTGCCTCCCATGTGCTGGGATTAAAGGTGTGTGCCACCACGCCCATCTTGTAATTTTGTTTTTTAAAGCGTGGTGAGTGAATGAGGGTGGTAGGAGCAAGTTCAGTTGGAAGAAGGCTGAATATTGGGGCTGGGGGGGCAGGGGCGGGGAGTGCTAGGCACGGTAATATACGCCTTCAGTTCTAACACTCAGGAGGAGGCAGGTAAACCTCCCAGCCTGGTCAACATAACTAGTTACAGGGCAGCCAGGGCTACTTAGTGACACACTGTGTCAAAACAAAAACAACAACAACAACAACAACAACAAAAAAAAAAACCCAAAAAAACAAAGGACGACAACAACAAAAAAAACAAAAAAGCCCTGCCCGAACCATGAGGTTGATGACCCGGAAGTCCTTCTGCAGACCATGACCCACAAACTTGACTCCAATATCAATGAGAAAGCGAAGCTTTAAGTAGGTAGACTTGAGGGTTGTGAGGTGCTTTGAGGAAATTTTGGCATCCAGGTCTCCTGGCTTGATCCCCGAGTACTGAGTCAAGTAATCTACTACCTAGGGGTAGAGAAAAAGACAAATCTCTGGGTTGGAGAAGGTGTGGTCTCTTCCAGTTACTCTTCTCAGGGTTCTTAAGCACTCTATGTAGGCACAGGGTTGATTGACTTCAATGCCCCTCATATCCTCTTACCTGCTCCTGCGTGGAGATGTAGTCATCAATGAAGGGGATACCCTCATTAGGCCCTTGGCCCCGAACACAGGTGATCCTTGCTACTGACATCTGGCTTGGCTTAATGGTGGACTTGGTACCATCACTGCGTAACTCTGCTTCTTCCTATGTCACAAGGGTTAATGCGGAAACCAGAGAAACACAATTCCTAATATCCTCAGAGTTCTGTTCCTGTGTCCCATCTTTTGGCCCTGGTTACCTCATTAAGAGTGACAAACTCGGCATCCAGGCCCACCAGGTCTCCGACCTGTGGCATCTCATTCAGCATCAATGGAATAAAGGTCGTGTGTGTTTTCCGTTGCTTCCGTGCCAGCGAGGCTTCTGACAGCAGCACGCTGGCCTCAATGGGGTTCTTGACTGGAAAGGGAATGCAGAGAAGACTGGGGCTAGAGGAAAGGCTAGGGGAAGACCCCAGGATGACTGCTCAGAGGCTCTCCGTCTATACTGTGATCTCCTGATAAACAAAGCATTGGGGACAAGGAGTGTACCTGGGTGGCCAAGTCTAGAGCCTGAGGTTGACCCCCAGAATCCACACGGAGGAAGGAAAGGACCTACTCCCACAAACTCCTCATGTCTACATTCTGTGTGGTATACATACTAATGCACAAACACTGAGTAAATTAAACTGAAATTAAAAAAAGGAGACTGTACCTGGTAACACAACAGACGAAATTAGAAAATTATCAAGAAACAGACCAAGAAAAAGACAGAAATGGTGGGAAAGACAGAATAAGGTTTTCAGTTTGGACCTTAGCTACAAAATCCAGAAAAAACAAGCTACAGAGAAACTATTATTGAAAGGAACCAAGTTGGTATCCCTGAAGGAGCTCATGCCCCTAAGAAGAGATGGTCACTTGAGGGCAATGACTGGAACAGGGCAGCTGGCTCCGCAAACCTGACAATCTGAGCTTACACATGGGAGGGGAAAGTTGATGTTACAAAGTTGTCCCTTGGTCTCTACACACAAAAATAATAATAATAAATAAGCAACAATAAGTGTCGTCTGAAAAGAAAGCTATCCTATGGTGGCCATTCTCATTCAGATCACTACAAAAGAGGATAGGAATGTTCAGAATCAAAAGTTTAACCTATGGGGCTGGTGAGATGGCTCAGCGGGTAAGAGCAACCGACTGCTCTTCTGAAGGTGATAAGTTCAAATCCCAGCATCCACATGGTGGCTCACAACCATCCGTAATGATATCTGGCACCCTCTTCTGGAGTGTCTGAAGACAGCTACAGTGTACTTACATATAATAAATAAAATAAATCTTTAAAAAAAAAAAAAAAAAAAGTTTAACCTAAGCCACTCTTATCTAGTGTCCTTCACACCACCCTCGGAATTTCCAACTACAAAATTAATTTTGTTTTGTTGTTTTGAAATGTTTCTTACTCTATAGCCCAGGTAGGCCTTGAACTAACTGTGTAGTCCAGGTCATGAACTCATAGGAATCCTCCTGCCACAGCCTTTTGAGTACTGGGATTACAGGTGTAAGCTACCATCCCCAGCCAGCTTCCAAACTTAAGATCTGATCAGCAGGAATTTCTTTAGAATCACTAGAAGGGTTAGCACCAGCTACCAATCCTGAATACTACTACAAAGATATCCACCCCCAGGCTCTCTCCTGAGACCAGCTGCGGCTGCCTAAGCCTTTGGACCACTCCATGCCACTTACTGTTCAGATTGTATCTGGAATTGAGATTCCTTTTGACATAATACAGGATAGCAGGTACTTTCCAATTCATGTCAAACTGCACAGCTTCATACTAGAAGAAACAGAACACAGGGGCTAGAGGGGTAGCTCAGCAGTAGAGTGCTTGCCTTATTGTGCCTAAGGCTCTGGGTTTAATTCTGAGCACTGCCTCACTCTCTAAAAAGAAGAAAAAAATACTTGTGTCAGGATCCAGGTACTATTTTTTTTTTTTTTTTAAGATTTATTTTTTTATTTATTATATGTAAGTACACTGTAGCTGTCTTCAGACACTCCAGAAGAGGGCGCCAGATCTCATTAAGGATGGTTGTGAGCCACCATGTGGTTGCTGGGATTTGAACTTAACACCTTTGGAAGAGCAGTCGGGTGCTCTTACCTGCTGAGCCATCTCACCAGCCACCACTATTTTTTTTTTAAGTCTTCTGATGCCATTTATTTGCAAAGCCTCTCTAGATTCATCCTTCCTGGCATTCTACAGGAGCCCAAGAATAACAGACAGGCAGATGAAGGGGAAATGAGCTGTAATTACACCTGCAGTCATGGCACTCTAGAGGCTGAGGCAGACAGATCATGAGGTCAAGGGTACCCCAGGCTGCACAGTGAATTCACACAGCAACGCCCACTCTGAACCTCCCCAAAATAATAAGATGGGGAACAGAAGGCATTTTGACTTACCTTATCAATAGGTTCAATAAGGAAGTCATTGAAGATGGGGAACAGAGGCATTTTGACTTACCTTATCAATAGGTTCAATAAGGAAGTCATTGAAGAGATACCACTGCTGATGAGTCACACCCTGTGCGGCAGGTAAAGAGCCAGACTAGGTCAAAGTGAGCACTAGCTGTCTCCTGGCCAGGAGCTCAGGGACAGCCCGGATCGCACTGCAGCCACCTCTTCCCTGTGTCCTTCCACTCACCTCCTTGCGCTGGTGGTAGGTCTCGCCAACTTTGATGTGAGCCACCAAGCTGCCGCCTGTTCGTGAGTCCAGGATGTGTACCACAGTAGCCATCAGGTCATATACATAGACAGCAAGCTCCTCCTCTGCCCTGGCCGGACCCCACTGTGAGGGGGTACCCAGGCTGCTAAGCTAAGTTTAAGGATGGGTTGTGGGATGGGGGACGGGGATAAAGGGCAGAGGGCAGGGTATCTCCATTTTAGCCCACCTATGACTTCCCAACTCTAAACTGAATTATTCTAGACAACCCCAGAACTGGTAAGCGTACGTTTTATTCTTTTCCTTGATCCTCTAAGGTCCTCCATCCCCTCACCTTCTGCCCACCTTCGCTCCCTCAGTCCCTCTCTTCTTCCCACTTTTCAACCGCCTGCACCTCATGCTCGTCGACCCAGTTGCAAACATCCAGCCCTTTGTTCTTGGTCATCTTCATGCGGATAGAAAATGGAAGCCAGACATTCTTCAGCTCCTCGATGGAGGAGCACAGAAAGCCCTCTGGGCTCCTCAGTTCCTTCCTATGAGGACAGAAGACATGGAAATGTGCTCTCAAGATATGGAACCAGTGGACAGCGGGATCAGCAAGCAGCTCCACCATCTGACAACTCTAAGATGCACCCACCGATCAGCCAAAGCAAACTCCTTGCTCTTCATTTCCCCGCCCAATTTTTTCACCGCTATTTTGAAGGCAACCTGAACACAGAGGAAAGAACATATTCATATACCCAAGTAAAGCAAGATATAAAGACAAAGGAGTCGTGGGAAGTCCTGCTTCCAATCATGGTCACTACCTCAGCTTGCAGTCTCCAGAAATCAGCCTCTTTTGAGCTATTCACTTCACAATTAATGACAAGAATATCTGGCAGATGTCGGATGTTTCGGGTCTGAATCTGAGAGAAGGAAACAAGAAATGGCATTGTCTACAGAAAAAACAAAAAGCCTAGACAGGATCTGGAGTTCTTCCCATTCCCCACACGCCCCGGAAGGTGGTGCTAACACTGGCAGGCCAGACCGTGCATGAGTCCTCAAAGAAGCGGGGTCCCAGCATACTCACTGTGGGCTGGTACTTCTCACAGTCCTCACACCAGGCCTGTGTGTTCTGCTCCAGGCAGATACTTCGCTTCAGCACCTGAGCAAAGTCATAGTTCTTCCCGGTTTTATCTGAGGAGAAACTCGACACTTCACTCCAGGCTCTCTCCTCTACCCACAGCCCCCCCAAAACCCCTCTGTGGTGTAACAAGTTATCTGAGGGAGCCTCCCAACCCAGGTGCAGGGTATACCACAGATGCTACCCTCAGGGTAGGAGAGTGTGAAGAGTAGGGTAGATGAGGCCCGCACAGTCTCACTGCCGCAGCGGCAAAGGCTGCAGTTCTCCATCTCACAACTGAACAGCTGCCCAATGATGGAGTCTCCTGATGAGCAGAAACTGCTGAGAGAGGTGAGGGCAACACACACACACACACACACACACACACACACACACACACACACCGAGTATTAGAAAACCCTTTGAGTCTCCCAGGGGGCTGGCTTTGGGGGCTTTCTTCTTGTCCAGCTCCATACCTGCCTCCAGCGCCTCTATAAGCCTGGGGGACTTCCAGCTCCTGCATATCCTGATGCAGCTGAGTGAGGATGAAGCGGTTCCACCTCTGGATGAGCCTGGCCAGACTCCCCTTGCCTGAAGCCTCATCTGAGTCAGCAAGGATGAGACCCAGAGCTGAGGCCTCAGGGATGGTCCGGAAAGCTCGGAGGAAATTACTGCCCTGGAAGAAGAGGGTTACATTGACAGAAATGTGCCCTTTTCAACCCTCCACCTTCTGTCCCTTGCCGTTTTGAGTGTCCCAGGTCTCAGAGGACTGACCTGACAAGGATCACCACGAGAGAGGTCTAGCATGTGGAAGAGGAAGCCGAGCTCGCACGCCAGGCAGAACTCCTTTTGGCAAAGGTGGTTCTGGATCAGACAGCGAACAGGCTCCAAGAAATAGAGCACCTGGAGAGGGGAGCAGGAGAGCTGGTGCGGGGAAACTGGGAGCAGGGAAAATGGGGGTGGGAGGAGTATTCTGTGAGCCGCTGGATACAAGGCGGGACTCCAGTAAAGCAATGGAGCTCACAGAGGAGACAGTGGAACGAGGGAGGGTACGCAGTACATGAGGTGACCTAGGAAGAGTAGAGGAGGGATACAGAAAGCAGGAGGCGTGTGCAGGCTCAGGGAGAGCCAGCCCTTACCTGGATCATACAGTTACAGTAGGCATTGGGGATGTGAGGCTCTAACCCAGCAAACAGAGTCTTATTGTAGTGTTTGAAGTCAAAGTCTTCCAGTCCTAGCTTGGAATATTTGATGGTTACCTAAGGCACAGACAGTCGGAGCAGGATGAGGACAGAGGGCCTCCTGGGTCTAGACTGTGGAGGAAGACTTTATGGACTGCATTCAATCCCACATGTCCCACAAGACCCTGACTCAGTGTCCTCAGCACCTTCCGGTATTTCTTAGAAACTGTGTGGAGAGGCTCCTCTTCTCGCCCTGTCGGTGACTCCGTGACTTGGCTGAAGTTGTCAAATTCATGGTCTGACTCCTTTAGTCGATAGGGAATCTAGGGGTTTTGTTTTGTTTTAAAAAGAGAAAGAAACTCCATTGGACTGCTTAATATCTTTGGCTTCCCCTTCTTTTTTCCTTCCTGATGTTTTTTATTTTGTTTTGTTCTGAGACACAGTCTCACTACGTAGCCCTGGTTGGCCTGGAATTCCATATGTAGACCAGGCTAGCCTTGAACTTCTGCCTTTGCCTTATAAGTACTGGAATTAAAGGCCTATGCCATCACACTTGACTCTGTTTTTATTTACTTTTATTTTTAATTCTTTTTGAGACAGGATCTCCTGTAGCCAAGGCTGGCCTTAAATTCAGTATATACCCAAAAAGCCCTCGAACTGTCCAGCCACCCAGAGCTAGGGTTGCCGGGGTATGCCATGTCACACAGTGCCTACTTTACTCTTTTATTTTTCTTATTTTTAAATCTTTATTTCAACATAACTGTGCTTACAGAAAGATATTCACACTGGGTAATAAAAAGCAACTAAGTTTAATCTGTAAAAAAAAAAAAAAAAAAAAACCATCAGCCAGGCGTGGTGGCGCACGCCTTTAATCCCAGCACTTGGGAGGCAGAGGCAGGCAAATTTCTGAGTTCAAGGCCAGCCTGGTCTACAAAGTCAGTTCCAGGACAGCCAGGGATATACAGAGAAACCCTGTCTCAAAAAAACAAAACAAAACAAAACAAAACAAAACAAAACCAAAAAAACAAAAACCTTATCCTCTATGGATCAGATATAACAAGCATAGCTTCTTGAATTATGCACACACATCCCAAACCTTTTACTGTTTAAAAACAAAACAAACACTAGTAAGAGATAGAACACAGTAGGCTCGCCTATGAACACACCTGGTTGCGCAGCCTGGTGCGAGGGTTGGGAGCATAGCCAATGAAGCCCACTTTCTTCATGGTTCGAAGAATTTCTGCATCCACAGGTGGTGCTCGCCTATAATCCAGTGTAGTTCTAGGCTTGAAGGGCCGTGACAGCCACCCATGCACTTCCCAACCCATGGGTTCAGAATTAGAAAAAGCATTTAAGGTAGACAAAAAATAACTATAGCAGTGGAATAATAGCCAGGCTAGCAAAAGCTTCCATCTCCCCCCTACACACACAGCCCCTCCACCCAGCAGTGAGGTACAACCTGGGAGCGGGAGCAGAGTTGGCAGCAGGCCAGTCAGAGAGCAGCGCATCAGTGGTAAGTGGGACGGGGATGAGGGAAAGCGGCAGCAGATCCTGGCTCCAGTCCAGAGGAGGCAAGGAGTCCACAAGACAGGGCAGAGCAAACTCAGTCTCTCGGGAGTAGGGGTTGAAGGACGGCTCAGGGGAATCAGTCCAGAGATGCACGCAGCCCTCGGAATCCCCAAAGGCCAGGGCCTGCTTGCTGGCTGACACATCAAATGTCATTAGCAAAGGTCCCACGGGATTCACATGGAAGATGTCGGCGGGGTTGGCCAGGCCTGTGGGTTCACAAAACTGGCATTGACCTAGGAGGGAAAAAGGGACAGACCAGTGAGCCCTGGAAAGTGAAAGGGAAAAAACCCCTTTACCCTCTTCTAACGTCAGGAGATATATTAATCAACTGAGCAACGCAGGCCCTTCACTTCCAGCAAAGGCACGTCTCTAGTCATTCCACTTAGTCCCCTTAAGACAGGGTCTCTCTGTGTAGATCAGGCTATCCTGAACTCTGTGGATTAGGCTGGACTCGAACTCTGAGATCCACATGCCTCTGCCTCTTGTGTGCTGCTACTAAAGGTATGTGCCACCACACCCAGCTAAGACTTGAATGTGTGCTCTGTGTTGGGATAGACACACGAGTGCCAGTGCCTGCAGGAGACCCACTGACACCTGCCACTGTAGGGGATGGCAACTGAACTCGGGTTCTCTACAAAATACTCTGAATACTGAGCCATTTTCTCAGTTCCCATGTTTTTGTTTTTATTTACTTTTTGTTGTACAGGAGACTGATTTGGTGTACAGCGCCTGGCACCTTATGAGCAATCACTCTGTCATCTGGCTGCAGCCCTGGCTTGTACTGTTTTTCTTTTTTTTTTGGTTTTTCGAGACAGGGTTTCTCTGTATAGCCCTGGCTGTCCTGGAGCTCACTTTGTAGACCAGGCTGGCCTCGAACTCAGAAATCCGCCTGCCTCTGCCTCCCAAGTGCTGGGATTAAAGGCGTGCGCCACCACCGCCCGGCTATCTGTTTTTCTTTCTTTGTTTGTTTGTTTTTTTGGGGGTTTTTTGAGACAGGGTTTCTCTGTATAGCCCTGGCTGTCCTGGAACTCACTTTGTAGACCAGGCTGGCCTTGAACTCAGAAATCCACCTGCCTCTGCCTCCTAAGTGCTGGGATTAAAGGCGTGCGCCACCACCGCCAGGCTCTGTTTTTCTTTCTTAAGACAAGGCATCACTATGGTGCCCAGGCAGGACTTGAATTCACCATTTTCGTGTTTCAACTTCTCAAGTAGCTGGGATCACAGGCCTGTGATCTTTATTGTCTAATGTGCTCCTTAGGCCCATTCTAAGCAAACCTAGTTGAAACCATGGTAGTCTGGTGGACAGTTATCTCCTTCTCCAACAGAAAGGTAGATGGTGTTACTCCTGCTGAGCTGGGCCTCTGCTCATGGGCCTATCCTACTCAGTGCTGCACCTGTCGTACTCAGTGCTGCACCTGTCGTACTCAGTGCTGCACCTGTCCTACCCAGTGCTGCACCTGTCCTACCCAGTGTTGCACCTGTCCTACCCAGTGCTGCACCTGTCCTACCCAGTGCTGCACCTGTCCTACTCAGTGCTGCACCTGTCCTACCCAGTGCTGCACCTGTCCTACCCAGTGCTGCACCTGTCCTACCCAGTGCTGCACCTGTCCTACCCAGTGCTGCACCTGTCCTACCCAGTGCTGCACCTGTCCTACTCAGTGCTGAACCCTGTCCTACCCAGTGCTGCACCTGTTATACCCAGTATTGCGCCCATCATACCTGACTGGGAGATGATAGCAAGGCGGGAAGTGTATGTGGGGATGAATCTTAAGAAGGCAGGATCCACGTGCACTTGAAGCGGCGTGATGGCACGCATCATGCGCAGGTCGTACACTTTGAGGAAACGGTCACAGGCCAGGCCGGTGAGGCGACTGGAGAAGCCGCAGGCAGCCAGCAGGTTGCCATGAACATCGAAATCCGACAGACTCCCTGAGAAGGCATCAAATTCATGCTCCACTTTAAAACTACGGAGGTCTCGCAGGGAAACCTGAAGAAGAAAAGACCTGTTATCTGCCACCTCTATAACAGGGAAGAGACCCTGCCACCTCCTTAACCCTGAGAGAGCCCTGACAGAGAAGTCCAAGGTTCTAGGATACTGTCAGAGCAAAGAAAGGCAGAGAGAGAAGCTAAGAGCTAAAAGGGACGACCCAAAGAATTCCTTTATCCTTTTGCCTCCAAGGCACCTAGCTGTAGAAAACACCAGGATCCAAGATAATCTCAACAGAGAAAACAGGACATGGCTTAACTCCTCACAGCCCTCATCTTTCGTCCGCAGGGAAAGCAGACCCTAGTATCTGCTGAAACAGGCCTATGGTGGGGAGAGACATGAGATCTGGTTACCTTGCCAGATGTGTGGCCACAGAAGAAAAAGCGATTTGTCTGTCTCATGATGGTGACTCCGGGTGTCTCGACTGAATACTGGAAAGAGAAGCCAATGAGATGATTTCCCATGACTTCAGGCCCCACACGGGTCTTTCCTGGACACGACCCAAGGGCATACCTTTTGAGTCTCCTGGACAGTGTTCAGGTCAATCTCCAGCACATGGTTCTGCAGCCCGCCGAGGAGCAGAGTGCTGTTGTCTGTCAGGAGGACGCTATGCATATCCTCGCTCTCATCCAGCCTGTGTGAGAAGAGCCAACAGGCCAGGGGCTCACCGGTTGCCAGGCCAGGGGCTCACCAGCTGCTGATCCTACAGCCTTCCTGTCATTTTCCCCCTTTCCCAGCTGAACCGAAAGGCCACTTACAAATAGTCAAATATAATGAGCCCCCCACGGGCCATGTACTTGAGGTTGTTCTTGGTGAGGAAGAGGATGCCGTTCTCCAGGCTCTGGATTTGCCGAATGTCGTCACCGCCATTGACTTGAAAGGATGAATAGCGTTCCAGAGCTGGGCCAAAGAAGGAGGTGGCATGGCCCTGGGGAGGACGGAAACACACCTGGGTGAGGTAGGGGCATGACAGACACTTGCCTAGGATGGAGCACGCCTCAGACTCCCTGTCTAGATAACAGAGGCATCTGGCTAGGCACCAGTCAATCTTAGTGATAAAGCAATGATTACTCTGCCTTACTTTCATGCAAATCATTATTATTTTTAATTAATTTTTAATTATTAATGAACTGAAACATTACCTATCATTATGGTCATAGTGAAAATAAAATGGTTTATATAATTACTTTTTAAATTTTTTTTTATCTTTGTGTGTGTGTGTGTGTGTGTGTGTGTGTATGCCAGAGAGGCTGGAAGAGGGTACTACATCCTCTGGAGCTGGAATTACAGACAACTGTGAACTGCCACATGGGTGCTGACTGAGACTCTAACCCGGATCCTCTGGACGACAACAGGTTATCTTATCCAACCCGAGCTATTCCTCCAGCCTCAAGGTATTTTGTTCACCCAGAATACTTATATAACCCTCATTTTATTCTCACTATGACCGAAATGATAGGTAATGCTTCAGTTAAAGATTTGTTTCTTCAGAAGGCCAGGGACAAAAGCTGATCCTCGACTGGCCACTTGTTCCATGGCCAAGTTTTAGGGTGGTTTCCCCCCCCCCTCCATCTTTTTTATTAAAACAAACAAACAAAAAGTCTCATACAGTCCAGGGTGGTCTGGCAAATACTGTGTACACCAAGACTACCTCAAAGATACACTATCCTCCTGCCTAAGGCCCCTAAGTGCTGATATCAGACCTTGCTTCATGGTTAAATCTTTTTTTGTTGTTGCTTTTTGAGGCAACATTCATGTATCCTTGGCTGTTCTGGAATTTGCTATAAAGACCAGGCTGGCTTCAAACTCAGAGACCCTCCTGTATCTGCCTCTGGAGTCTTCTTCCTTTGCTTAAATCTTAATCTCTACAGCAAGCGAGCAACCCACACTGAGTCAATGGTTATAGGCAGAACACAAAGACTGAGACACGGCCCCGCTCGGGCACATCACTCACTCTGGATTTCCAACTCCTCACGTCCGTGCCTTCTTTGCTCATTTGTCTGAGAGAGGGTCATGGCTATCCTGCCTCTGCCTCTGCCTCTGCCTCTGCCTCTGCCTCTGCCTCTGCCTCCAGAGTGGGATGAAATCTGTCACTACCCACAGCTTCCCCTCTTTGGATCCCTCGAAATATGTACCTCTTCCCTTATAACCTCATCTGCTTCTTAAAAGGTTTTGCTTTAATTACATTTGTACTTGAGTTTTCCTTTTGTTTTATTCAGTACTAAGAATCAAACCTGAGGGCTCAGATATGCTAGGCCAGACTCAGCTAAGATCGGTCCCCAGCCTTTTAAACTATATTTTGAGATAGGTTCTTGCTGCATAGTACTGGCTGGCCTGGGCCTTATGCAGTCTGCCTTGGTTTCTCATGCAGTGACATTACAGGCATGTGCACACCTTGAATCCTATTTCTTTCTTTTTTTTTTTTTTTTTGTTATTTTGTTTTTTGAGACAGGGTTTCTCTGTATAGCCCTGGCTGTCCTGGAACTCACTTTGTAGACCAGGCTGGCCTTGAATTCAGAAACCCGCCTGCCTCTGCCTCCCAAGTGCTGGGATTAAAGGTGTAGACTACCATTCCCAGCCTTGGTCATGGACTCTTGTGTTCTGTTTTTTTAACTCCTTGTTCCAAACCTAAGCCTTACAATCAAGTTCTGATATCTAACAGCTGGCTTACTAGTTTCCGAAGGTGGGGATATAGCTCAGCTGTAAAATACCTGCCTTGCATGTGTAAGGTCCTGGTCTTAATACTCAAGCACTGGAAAAGCCAAAATTTTCCCATGCCTTCATATATGGACTAAAGGATCCCAGAGCCTGGGGATAAGAGGATACTAAGGTTGGATCCCAGGGCCTGTGGGGAGGTATTAAGGTTGGATCCTAGGGCCTCTTGTATTCCAGGCAAGTTCTTATCACTGATTCACACCCCCACAATTTTGTGTGCACTTCATTCTGCTGACAAGGAAAGAGGTTGAATGAATAAGTGCCCAACTTTCAGCTTCTATCACGAAATACTTTTTTTTTTTTTAAAGTGCAAAGCTAGGCACAACAGCACATGCCTCAGATTCCAGCACTGAGGAAGTAAAGGCAGGGAGACTTCTGTTTTGGTGGTGGCAGTTGGTTTTTGAAACATGGTCTTACTACGGTAATCCATGCTGACCTGGAACTTACCATTCTCCTGCCTCAGCTTCAAAGTCAGGGTTATAGGGTGTGAACAACCATGCCTGTTCTATGGTCTATGCTGCATTCAGTTCTGTCCCCTGTGCTGAGCACAGCAGTAGACGGGCCTGACTTACTGAACTGAATGCATCAGTGAAAAGTTCATTTATCCTGATGGAGAAACAACTCATACCCTCATGAAACCACAAATAAGTAAACCAAGGTCCTACAGAAACTATGTGGCCTCATAGCATATATTATTACACACTTGAAAATTAACACTGATAATTGCTAAGACTAACAATCAGAAAGAGAAAACAAAATAATTCCAATAGGTATCCAAAAACATTCATTAAACATTCTGCAATTATAAACCAGGTGTGGTGCATTCCTGAGACATGAGCACTTTGAGGTTGAGATAAGGCTGCCCTAGTTCAAAGCCGCCCTAGGCTGCATAGTAAGTCCCAGATCAGAAGGTGCTGCATACTGAGACTCTGTCTCAAACCCCGACCCCATTCCCAATTCTAAATTGGGTAAAATATTAAAGATCGAGTATGGATGGCTATAAACTAAGGGATGGATACAGTTAATCAAACATGGGCTGAGCTTGGTTGGCGATACGCCTATAAACTCAGCACTCTGGAGATGATGTTAGGATTGTAAGTCTGAGGCCAGCCTGGGTTACACAGCAAAACCCTATCTTAAAACAAAACCAGGATTTGACCTTTAGGAGTGAGTTCGGTGCTTGCCTGCTGTGCACAAAGCCCAGGTGTTTATCCCAGCAATGTACACTGAGTATGCTTTTGCTGTCTCTATTCCCAGCACTCTGGAGATAGAGGCAGGAGGATGAGAAATTCAAGACCACGCTTGGCCAGACATAAAGTTCAAGGCCAGATTGGGATAGGAGACCCTGTCTTAAAAAAACAAAAACAACAGTCAGATATGGTTGCATACAAGTAAACTCAGCACTTCAGAAGCAAAAGCAGGAGGACTGCTGTGAGTTCTAGGTCGGCCTGGACTATATATAAGAGAGATGTTGTCGCAAAAACACAGTAGTGATAGGAGAACTGGCAGAATGGAATGCCTTATGAGACTAAATATGTAGCTAATCTCTCCACTCCCTTCTTGGTTTGAGAGACCCAGCTAACTCTCATCACAGTTTTGACTGCCTGCAAAGAGCTGTCCTTGGGCAAAGACCTTTCAGCCTTCAGAAAGGGGTATAGTTCTTACCCCATGGCTCCCCACCCACAGCATCTCCTCATGTAAATCAAAGTGGGAGACAGACACAGGCACTCCCACTTCAGCCACCACGCTGTGCAACTCAGAGTAGACCCCTTCCATTATGTGCACTGACTCCTGGACAGGAAGAGCCTCCAAGGCCACTCCCTCTGGGTCTAGCTCCACATTCTGTAGCAAACTTGGATTCAGGTGGGCATCCAGGACTGGGTCCAGGGTAGAATGCATAGCTGGGGAAAATTCGGCCAGTCCAGGATCCAGACCCTCAAAGTTCATGACGATAGTGGCCGCTGGTCAGACCTGAGTCACACCCTCCCTTGCCACGGTTCCTACAGACAAGTGACCCAGCCTTCAGCAGGACAGCACCAGTGAACCTAGAATGGACATCCTGGCCTGCAAGGGAAAGAGGCAGCTCAGTCAGGGATAGGCCTAGATACTGGCAGTATCTTCTATGTGGACAGTACAATGAGGTAGGCAGAGGGGATAAGACTGCCAGGCAAGAGACGGAAGCATGCAGGAAGGGGACAAGGGCAACGCTGTACACTGAGTGGCACTACAGTGTCCCTTACTCTGCACCTCTAAACTTCCTAAGTTCCTTGCCACCCCACCAAATGATCTAATTCTTGACTTCCCTTTCTCCTGAACCACAAGGTGAAGGCAGCGGGTATGATATGGGGCTGGAGTTCGGGGGAGAGCTCTGAGATGCTTGTTTCTTAGAATTGGACATGAGACAAAGGGGCTGGGCGGTGAAGGGGGCAAGACAAGTCAGTTTCCCAGAATCCTTTACAGTGGTTACCCAGCATTCTCCAGGGGGTGGGTAACAAGAACGGCCAGTTACCCACAGACGGGGCGGGGGTAAGGGGAAAGTAATGGAAACGGATAGCTACCCAGAATTCTTTGAGCGAACCAGAGAAACTGGTTACCCAGAATTCTCCCCCAGCACAGGGGACGGGAGGGGAAGGATTAGGGCAAAAGTCAAGACGTGTTCCTGGGATGCTTACGGGGAATGGGTCATTACCAAGATTTCTCCATGGCGGATATTTTGGAGCGCGTGGAATTCAAACGAGTAGGGGGTAGAGAAAGCGCCGTCAGCTCCGCGGGAAATTCCAGTTTCCCTACTACTCCCCCGCCTCTAGCTCAACCTAACCCAAGCAAGACGGACGGCAGATTGGCAGCCATCGCTTCCAATCAGCGGGGGCCACGGGCTCAATTCAGCCAATCAGAAAAAGCCAGCTACAGGCAGCTTCCGGAGAAGGCGAGTGACGTAAGCTCCGCCAAAACAAGGTTACGGAATGCCACCGGGGACAAACTGAGTCAGACGCGGATCTATTTGGTGTTACGAAAAGTAATCCCTTCGCTCTCAGGCTTTGTTAAGCAAAATTAACTTTAGACTTGGAAGCCAAGCTTTTACGCTCCCTGAATAGGAACTAGACTAAGGGGCGCCAGAGGCTAAGCACTGGGACTCGCCGGGTGGGTATTCCCAGCGTGGCCGTCACCATTCCCGGCGTATAGACCTTCATCTTGATGTGCCTGTGAGCCATTCCAATACCTCTGACCCTGTGGCCCCGAAACTCACTGGCATTTCCTATGACTTCTAGATGTGGGGTAGAAAAAGGAAGCGGGAGCCTGACTTCTAGTGTGGCCCAAGTGACCACCTTTTCCCTATTTCTAGAGGCATCCATCTGAAATTCCCATCCATGTTTGTATCGTCCCCAGAGGTCCCCTAATTTTCCCAAGAAACAAGTCTCCTAGACTGTCAAAATTCCCCTAGACCGTGGAGCTGGACATTGACCCCAAGAAAGAGATAAACAGTAAACTGAGTCAACTGAGCTGTAGCTGTCAGTGATTCTGAGTGGTTCTTGATCTCCAACACAGAGATCTTACTGCCTCTCCCTCTCCTGTGAGAGTGTGTCACCGTGTCTAACAGATTCTGGGGTACTGGCTGTGTACTAAACTGCTTTGGAATTGGTCCAGGCTGTGAGATGTCTTAGGTTGCCCAAACTCAGCTGTCATTTCTGTTTTTAAAGGCCCTGTACCGCTAGTGGTCCTACAATACCTGCATTATTAGCGCAGAGGCAGGAATCCCTTACAAATTCCAGGCCAGCCTAGGCTACATAGATAATAAGGATCAGGCTTGCTATGGCTACAGGGTGAATATCCCTTTCAGCAGATGCCTGTGGAAGAAAGTTCTCACAAATAATAAAACTTTTAAAGCATTTCTTGGGCCAGGCATAGTGGAGATATATTTGTAATGGCAGTAATCCTGAGGTATAGGCAGGAGGATTAGTGTTCAAGGTTAGCTGCTTCTATATAGCAAGTCCCAGGCTAGTCAGGTTACATGAGACCCTGTTTCAAACAAACAAAAACCAGGCTAAGTGGGATGGCAATCCCACCACTCAGGAGGCAGAATGGATTTCTGTGAATTTGAGGACAGCCTGGTCTACGTAGTGAATTCTAAGCCAACCAAGGCTAGACAGTGAGACCCTGTCTCAAAACACCCACCCCCCAATCCAAATAAAAATGTATTTCTTTTCAAAAAGGTGAAAGAGGCTTTCAAGATGGTACAGCAGGTAAGGGTACTGCTACCAACTGTCAGGGTCTGAGTTACATCCCTGAGACTCACGTGGTTGTCTTCACATCCATACTGTGGCACACATACATAAATAAATTTAAGTGTCTGTCTCTCTCTGTCCCTCTGTCTCTCTTTCTCTCTCTGTCTCTCTGTCTCTCTGTCTCTCTCTCTCTCTCTCTCTCTCTCTCTCTGTGTGTGTGTGTGTGTGTGTGTGTGTGTGTGTGTGTGTGATTTCTCTCTCTCTGAATAAAGGAAAGCAAGTAGAGCTTCATGAAAGAACCCTGAGGCAGGTGGATCAGGACTTCAACTATGGATGCTCTGCAGCATGGTGAATTCCAGGCCAACCTAGACTACCTGAAACTCTATCTAAAAAACAAAACAAAATAGTAATGGGATGGGCAAGGGGACATAGGCACTTGCATATTCCACACACCAAGAAATCCTACATCAAAATAGAGAACACCTGGGGGGCATGGTGGCACACACCTTTGATCCCAGCACTCAGGAGGCAGAGGCAGGCAGATTTCTGAGTTCGAGGCCGGCCTGGTCTACAAAGCGTGTTCCAGGACAGCCAGAGCTATACAGAGAAACCCTGTCTCGAAAAACAAACAAACACGCCGGGCGTGGTGGTGCACGCCTTTAATCCCAGCACTCGGGAGGCAGAGGCAGGCGGATTTCTGAGTTTGAGGCCAGCCTGGTCTACAAAGTGAGCTCCAGGACAGCCAGGGCTATACAGAGAAACCCTGTCTCGAAAAACCAAAAAAAAAAAAAAAAAAAAAAAAAAAAAAAAAAAAAAAAAGAAAAAGAAAAACAAACAAACAAAAAAATAGGGAACACCTAACTCAAAGGATCTCTGGCTTCACAGGTCCTTAGATTTAAGTTTTCATACAAGGATTTAGGTGCTAAGACACCCAAACAGTCCCTACACAGAAATCTCCATATTAAAGGATCATAATTGAAAGAGACCTCACAGACCAAGGGAGTTAAGGAGCTTGAGATACTTGGAGTAAATCAGTTACTTTTTGTTTTGTTGAGCTGAATTCTCAGTAAGGAGTCCAAACTAGACTTGAACTTGATATCCTCCCTTATTAACCCCAGAACCTGGTGTACTGAAGGGTTGCCACCACAGCTCACTCAATAGACTACTTTATAATCAAAATCTACTTCCACTTGAGTTTCCTCACAGTATCCAATATAATGACACGGTAATTTTAAATGGAGTTAGGCACACCTATAACCCCAGCGCTTGAGAAGTGGAGGCAGGAGGATCAGGAGCTCAAGGTCATTCTCAGCACAGAGAAATCTGAAGCCAGTCTGGGCTACAAGAAACTGTCTCAAAAACAAACAAGAAACTAAACTGCAGAATATGGGTTGAGCCTAATGTAGGTCTATAATCCTTGTTACTAAAGCTAAGTTAGAAGACTCAAAATACAGGGCTGAGAAATTGCTCAGCAGCTAAGAGCACTGACTGACTACTCCTTCAGAGGTCCTGAGTTCAATTCCCAGCAACCACATGGTGACTTACAACCACCTGTAATGGGATCTGATATCCTCTAATGGTGTGTCTGAAGACTACAGTGTGCTCATATACATAAAATAAATAAGTATATCATTTAAAAAATTAAAAAAAAAGAAGACTCAAACTCAAAATGTAAAGATAAACTAGGTGTGGTAGTGCTTATGCCTTTATTCCTGGGGATTCAATGGCTGGTAGAACACTTGCCTATCATGTGTGGAATACAAAGCCAGGTTGGAAGACTAGCAAGCTGGGGTCAATTCCTGGAACCTACACAAAGGTGCAAAGAGAGGGCTGTCTGGACAGAGCTGTCTTCTGATGTCCATAGGCATCCCGAGGCACACATGCACCTGCACACACATAATAATTTTAAACAATTTTTTTTTGGTTTTTTGAGACAGGGTTTCTCTGTGTAGCCCTGACTGTCCTGGAACTCACTCTGTAGTCCAGGCTGGCCTTGAACTCAGAAATCCACCTGCCTCTGCCTCCCAAGTGCTGGGATTAAAGGCGTGAACCACCACGCCCGGCTTAAACAATTTTAAAAGTAGAATTTTTTTGTTCAGCACTACAGCTAGCCATTTCCCAGCTATGTGGTCCTTGTTAAATGGCTTATCTTTGCACCTCAGTCTCCCCAGTAAATCCATGATATAATATGCATGACACATGACATAGAATTTATTAAGACTTGGGTTAATGCTTGTAGAGTGCTTAGATCAGGTACTCGTCACAAAGTGAGAGTTAGATATGAATTAGCCATAATTTTTAGCTATAGTCATTAACCACCTGGGGAAACTTCAATTGGATTTGGAGTCTGGGCATTAGTCTGGAAAGGCCTGTCTAGGAGTGTCTTCTGAATGTGATTTGCATAACGGTTGAGGGCCCCCCTGCTGACGTCAAGGGCTTCTTGAAGTTCTAGGTCAGCTGCAGCCTTGGAAGTGGTTCCAGCTGCAAGACAGCCACTTTGGAGTCGCCACACCAACACTGCTTCCTACTCAACTGCTAAAGCACCAGGAAGTGAAACAGCTGAGAGCCTGTGCTTCCAACTCACTCCCTCAGTCTCTTCCCATCTTCGTTTCCTTATCTTTCTCCTCACCTTTTATCTCCTACCTGTGAGGACTCTCAGGACTGTGACCAGACGTAGCAAAAGAGAGACACTGCACAAAATAATGAGGATTCCCTTATGCATCCTCCTCCCAATTCCCTTATTCCGTTTATAGCTGTCCTAGGTAGACAAATCATTTCTCCCCCAAACCAAATTAATTCTCAGATGCTGGAAATGTTTTTCATCAGAAGGGAGGCAGAGTCATCACAGAATCCTATTAATAGTATTTAAACCAGAAGCTTCATTCGGGCAGTTTAAAATAGTCCTAAAGGGTATTTGCTTCAGCCCCACGTTACTACACTTAGGATACAGAGAAGATTAGCATGGCCCCTGTGCAAAGATGCAATGCAGATCCATAAAGAATTTTTTTTTCCCCTAGTTCCGGTCAACCCCGCTCGCTCTGCTTGACCCCGCTCGCTCCGGCCAGCCCCACTTGCTCCCGGCCGCCCCCGTACGGCCCCCTGCTTGTTCCAGCCAGCCCCGCTCGCTCCGATCTCGGCTCCGCTTGCTCCGGTTCGGCTCCGCTCGCTCCGGACAGCCTGGCTTGCTCCGGTTGGTCTCTCCGGTCCAAGGATTCATTTCTTATTATTCTTCATAAGTACGCTGTAGCTGACTTCAGACGCACCAGAGGAGGGCGTCAGATCTTGTTACGGGTGGTTGTAAGCCACCAGGTGGTTGCTGGGATTTGAACTCATCACCTTCGGAAGAGCAGTCGGGTGCTCTAACCCGCTGAGCCATCTCTCCAGCCCAAGAATTTTTTTTTTTCAAGACAGGGTTTCTCTGTATAGCCCTGGCTGTCCTGGAACTCACTCTGTAGACCAGGCTGGCCTCGAACTCAGAAATCCGCCTGTCTCTGCCTCCCAAGTGCTGGGATTAAAGGCGTGCGCCGCCGCCACCACCACCACCACCACCACCACCACCACCACCACCACCACCACCACCACCGCCGCCCGGTTCCATAAAGAATTTTATAATAATAATAAAAAAAAAGTCAGCCGGGCGTGGTGGCGCACGCCTTTAATCCCAGCACTCGGGAGGCAGAGACAGGCGGATTTCTGAGTTCAAGGCCAGCCTGGTCTACAGAGTGAGTTCCAGGACAGCCAGGGCTATACAGAGAAACCCTGTCTCGAAAACCAAAAAAAAAAAAGTCTTTAGGCAGAGGTGGTACATGGCTTTAATCCCAAAACACAGAAGGCTGAGGCAGGGGGATCTCTGAGTTGGAGACCAGCATGGTCTACATCTTCATATCACCTCTAGTTCTTTCCTGTGTAATCTGTCTGATATTTGTTGAGGCGTGAGTTCCAGGACAGCCAGGGATACACAGAGAAATCCCTGTCTCCAAAACCAAACAAAAGTCCTAAGTGAAAGGGGACCCCCATTGAGAACTTGTCTCTTGGAGGAAAAGATAATTTTTGAGAGCCTGCTGTGTGCTCATCTATGGCCTCACTCTGACGTCCAGATGGTGCGGGGACCCTACACTGGGGTTGGGGGAGTCCCAACTTCAGACCACCCTCTCCTCCCACGTCCAACCCCACTCTCACAGCTGCTTCCCTGGGTGTTACATCATGGAGGGTGATGAAATCAATCAGCCATCAGTGGGTTTTACCCGTGGATGCAACAGGCTGAAAGGCCAGCACGGGTCATCATTGCTGTACTTTCAACCACCCAGAACTTCTGTCTATGCTTTCTAGCTATGTGGTGGGAGCAGGGGGTGGACTGCCAGTCCCCGACCTCCTGAAAAATCATTACCTAAATCCCCGCAGAACCCATGGCAACTGTAGGCTAAGCGGGCTGAGAAATGAAGAGTCTCTTAGCCAGCATCCTCACCCAGGGAATGTCCTTACTGTTTCCTACTGCCCCTATGAGGCTTCTCAGATCACAGAAGGTAATCTCAGAAGGTGATCTCAGAAGGTGGCTACTGTCACCTTCAAAACCAGGACCGCCCAGTGAAAAGAACATGGAGAGAAGGAAATGCCTTGGTCTTACATGGAAGGCATCACACGGGAACCAGACTTTGAATCTGAGGTCACCATAGGATTTGGTGCTGTTTTGGTTTTCCCTCGGGCAAGAGGAAGTGAGGAAATCGGACTGGGGTTGGGTTGGGTAAGAATAAAGCCTTGGGAGGCAAAAAAAAAAAAAAATATCAGACGGATTATACAGGAAGGAACTGGAGATATTCATTTAAATGTCCATTACTTCCCTGCCCCTTCTGCAGTCTTCTGTGTTCCTGGAGAGCATGACACATGTGTCCCAACCTAGGCCTCTAGCCACAACAATCTCACCACTCATTTCCCCTGGAACCGAGGCGGCATACCTGGGCTCTCCAAAGAGGGAGATGATGTAGGGAGGGGAATCCCACCTGCTCTGAGTCACCTGCTAGTGTGAAGGGCGGGCCTTATAGTACAGGGACCTTAAAAAGAGACTGGGAGACAAAAGGAAGAAATCAGGAAGCAGCTTAGAAGTCAGACTACAGAGTTAGACTCAGAGCGAAAGGAGTTGGATAGAGGGTCCACAGGACTGGTGCAGATCACAGAGCCAGCCAGATCTGAGAAGCAGGGAACAAGATGCCGGATTGCAGAGCTGTAATACTGCTATGGCTGTTGCCCTGGGTCACTCAGGGCCTGGCTGTGCCTAGGAGTAGCAGTCCTGACTGGGCTCAGTGCCAGCAGCTCTCTCGGAATCTCTGCACACTAGCCTGGAACGCACATGCACCAGCGGGACACATGGTAAGTGTCAGCTCCTGGAACCACTCAGAAAACTTTGCCAAGTCCTCCTAGTGTGTAGGTTTAATATAAGCTGTGGCCCTGGGTGGGTATGGACGGTTAAAAGCCATCGTGGAATGAGAGAGGACAGAAGACTGGGGCTTCTTGAAGAGTTGTGGGCTGGCGGTTGTGTGGGACGCAAAGCAGTCACCTCGCCTCATTGTTCCCACTCCCGCCATTACAGGATCTACTAAGAGAAGAAGAGGATGAAGAGACTAAAAACAATGTGCCACGTATCCAGTGTGGAGACGGTTGTGACCCCCAAGGACTCAAGGACAATAGCCAGGTACCACTAAGCCGATGTTGGTGTTTCTAGGAGAGGGAGGTGAGAGGAAGCTGGGCGTCCATGGCCATTTAGCTGTGCCTGAGATGACGAGGAGCCACAGTTGGCTTGAAACCAGCCTGAGCTGTGGGTGGTAAGTTTAAGGACAAAGCCTAAGGTAGTGGAATGCTGTCTAAAGAAAGAAAAAGGAAAAACAGAGGAAGAAAGGAAGGCAGGCATTAGGAAAGAGGATCTACGGGTCTTTTGTAGTCCTGGCTGTCCTGGAACTCACTCTGTAGACCAGGCTGGCCTCGAACTCAGAAATCTGCCTGCCTCTGCTTCCCGAGTGCTGGGATTAAAGGCGTGCGCCACCACGCACAGCGGATCTACATGTCTTGATTGCTTTCTTCTTCCCCAGTTCTGCTTGCAAAGGATCCGCCAAGGTCTGGCTTTTTATAAGCACCTGCTGGACTCAGACATCTTCAAAGGGGAGCCTGCTCTACTCCCCGATAACCCCGTGGAGCAACTTCACACCTCCCTACTGGGCCTCAGCCAACTCCTCCAGGTATGAACTAGGGGTCTGGAAGATAGAGCTAGCCAGTGTCTGAAAAAGAAGTGGGGAGCTTAGAATCTAGAGTCCTTTCTGACTGTGTCTTGTGTCTTTCAGCCAGAGAATCACCCCCAGGAGACCCAACAGATGCCCGGCCTGAGTCCCAGTCAGCAGTGGCAGCGCCCCCTTCTTCGTTCCAAGATCCTTCGAAGCCTCCAGGCCTTCTTGGCCATAGCTGCCCGGGTCTTTGCCCATGGAGCAGCAACTCTGACTGAACCGTTAGTGCCAACAGCTTAAGGATGCCCAGGTTCCCATGGCTACCATGATAATACTAATCTATCGGCCCAGACATCTACCAGCTAATTAATCCATTAGGACTTGTGCTGTTCTTGTTTTGTTTGTTTTGCGTGAAGGGCAAGGACACCATTATTAAAGAGAAAAGCAACAAACCCCAGAGCAGGCAGCTCACTAGAGAAAGGAGCTGGCGAGGGGAATAAAGCCGAGAAGCCCTTGGCCTTGGAAGCTGGCAAGCAGCTGCCTGGCCAGAGGGGAAGAGGGCTGTGGCATCGAGAAACTGTGAGAAAACCCAGAGCATCAGAAAAAAAGTGAGCCCAGGCTTTGGCCAGTATCTGTAAGAAAAACAAGGAAAAGGGAACGTTTTACTTTCCTGGTGACTCAGGGAAATGTGCAGACGCACAGTACTCCAGACAGCATCTCTGTAACTGCCTGCTCAACCTCTCAGTCCGAACAGAATCTAGTCACTAAGAGCTAACAGAACTACCAATACGAACTGACAAATACTACAAATATGCCCTGGGACAAAGCTGCATATTTATTAAGTGGGAAGGGAAATTTTGATGTTATTTATCCTTGTAACAGTTTAGATGATTGTTATTTATTTTATTTATAAGGAATTATGTATTTTTTTCAATAAAAGATTTATTTATGTGGCTCTCTGGGTCTAATTTCTGAGCGTAGTCGGGAGAGAAAAAGAGATGAGAAAACAGATGGGAAAAGTAGGGCCACATGATAACAACATGAACCTCTTCTACTCTGACTTCTCCAGGTCAAAGGCCTCAGAGCATGCTGGGTTCTGAACGGACACATTTGTGTTGAGTTCACTGAATGATAATACATTATCTCCACTGGTGAATATAATCGGGCTATTTTGACTTGTATGATGTTAATGTATGTACATATAGGTTCACTTTTGTGTGCATGTGCAATGTGGAGACCAGAAGTTAATGTTGAGTGTTAACACGCACAATCTCACTATGCAGTCTTGGCTGGCATTGAACTCAGCACAGATCTGCCTGCCTCTTGTCTCTTTAGCACTGGGGTTAAAGGTGTGTGACACCTCTCCCAGCTCTGTGCCACGGTCACCTGAACCTAGCTGAGGAGATTGATTCGACTAACCTACCTTGTCAGCTTGCTCTGTAGAGCCTGTCTCTGTCAAAAGGGCTGGAATTATAGGTGGGGAACGAGACCCATCCATTATTTATGTAGGTATTGGAGCTCCAATCTCTACATTTCTCTGGTCTGCACATTTGCCTGGCAAGGGCTTTACCCACTAACTAACTAACTAACTAATGCCCCTGACTTCAGATTTAAAATACAGTTTCACACCAGCCTGTCCAGAATTTATGGCTTCAGTGCAGTATCACACCTGGCTTGAATTTTTTGGTGTTTGTTTTTTGAATAGGGTATTTCTATGGAGTCTTGGAACTCCTTGACACATTGACCAGGATACTCAGTTCAGAGCAGTACTCTTACTTCAGCATCATAGCTGAGCCACCAAGCCTGGTAAAGTTTTGGTTTGACTTTTCAGACAGTCCAAACAGGCTTTGCACTTGTGGCTGGCCTCCTTCCTCAGCCTCTCAGGTGCTGGTATTATAGACATGAAGTCTAAGACAAGTAGGCTTTTTCTATCAGTATGGCTTCTTTGATGGCTAAGCAGAGATTACAAGGGATTCAGGTCAGGGAGTGGGCAGTACATCTGTAGGCAATATGTTTCCCCAATCCGTTGCTTTCTTCCCTGACTTCATGGCCATGTGTGTGTGTGTGTGTGTGTGTGTGTGTGTGTATGTGTATGTATGTAATGTATGTATGTATGTATATGTATCCATGTATGTATATCTAACCAAACACAGGAACCCAACTCATAACAGATACAAGTGAGAATTCAGTTTTACTATAGGGTTGGGGATTGAACCCAAAGCCTCAGGTATACCAGACAAGTGTTCTATCACTGAGCTATAGCCCTAGCTTAGGACTTCAGTTTTGAGCAGGTCAAGAATTACAGAAAGATGAAGGCAACTCACAAGGCCTGTGATTCTCCCTTAAGGATCTCTGTTAACTCCTTCAGAAGGAAAATTGCTTAGTACTCAAGTTAAAACTTTAGCCTCAAAAGTAAAGAAGAATGAGGAGGAAGAAAAAAGGAGGGGGAGAAGGAGGGGGAGGAGAAGAAGAGGTGGGAGGAGGAGGAAGAGGAGTGGAAAGAGAAGAAGAGGTGGGAGGAGGAGGAGTAGGAGAAGTTGGAGGAGAGGCAGGAGGATCTGAGTTCAAGGCCACTCTGGTCTACAATGTATCCAGGACAGCCAGGGTTACAAAGTGAAACCCTGTCCTACAGGGAAAAGAGAGAAGAGTGGGGGTGGGAGAGGGAGGAGTGGAAGATTAAAAAGGGAGGGGGATTTAAAAAAAAAAAGAGCAAGGAGGGGCAGATGGGAAATTTTGGAGGGAAGAAAGGTAAGGGAAAATGATGTAATTATATTATAGTTTCAAAAAAAGGTGAAAGAGGGCTGGTGAGATGGCTCAGCGGGTAAGAGCACCCGACTGCTCTTCCGAAGGTGATAAGTTCAAATCCCAGCATCCACATGGTGGCTCACAACCATCCGTAACGAGATCTGGCGCCCCCTCTTCTGGAGTGTCTGAGGACAGCTGCAGTGTGCTTACATATAATAAATAAAATAAATCTTTAAAAAAAAAAAGGTGAAAGAAGCTGGTTTGTGTTTTTTTTTTTTTGTTGGTGGTTTTTTCTTTCTTTTCTTTTTTCTTTTTGTTTTTTTTCCAGACAGGGTTTCTCTGTGTAGCCCTGGCTGTCCTGGAACTCACTCTGTAGACCAGGCTGGTCTCAAACTCAGAAATCTGCCTGCCTCTGCCTCCCAAGTGCTGGGATTAATTAAAAGTGTGGGTCAGGCCCGGCATGGTGGCAAATGCCTTTAATCCCAGCACTCAGGAGGCAGAGGCAGGCAGATTTCTGAGTTTGAGGCCAGCCTGGTCTACAGAGTGAGTTCCAGGACAGCCAAGGCTATACAGAGAAACCCTGTCTCAAAAAAAAAAAAAAAAAACCCATTTAGCCGGGCATGGTGGCGCATGCCTTTAATCCCAGCACTCGGGGATTTCTGAGTTCAAGGCCAGCCTGGTCTACAAAGTGAGTTCCAGGACAGCCAGGGCACACAGAGAAACCCTGTCTCGAAAAAAAAAAAAAAAAACCATTAAAAAAAAAAAAAAAAAAAAAAAAAACGTGGACCACCACTGCCCAGCTTGTTTTTGTTTTTTTGAGGCAGGGTTTCTCTTTGTATCTCTAGCTATTTTAGAACTCACTACATAGTCCAGGCTGGCCTCAAACCCTGGTGATCCACCTAGCTCATTCTCCCAAGCACTGGGAGTACAGGTGTTTGCCACCACATCCTGTTTATTTCCTTTATTTTTCCATGGCCTGGACACCAAAGGACATACATTTTGCCAGTGGGATACACCTGGATTCCAGTGCTTGGGTGACTGAGGCAGGTAGATTGTGAGTTTGTTGTAACCTGTACCATACAGTGGACTCCTATCTACAAAAGCCCACCCACCTACACACCAACCAAAGCTCTGATTGGTGGCATGTACCTGTAATGCCAGTGCCAGAGAGGCAAAGAGAGAAACAGTATTGTGAGTTCAAGGCTAGCCTACTATATACAGGTTCCAGGCCATCAAGGATTACATAGAGAAAATCTTGTCAAAACAAAACAAAAATTAAAAGGTGCACATGGGTGCCGGGCATGGTGGCACGCGCCTTTAATCCCAGCACTCGGGAGGCAGAGGCAGGCTGATTTCTGAGTTCGAGGCCAGCCTGGTCTACAAAGTGAGTTCCAGGACAGCCAGGGCTATACAGAGAAACCCTGGCTATACATACAGAGAAACCCTGTCTCGAAAAACCAAAAAAAAAAAAAAAAAAAAAAAAAAAAAAAAAAAAAAAAAAGGTGCACATGGGGCATACAGTCAGATTCAGGGTTTTTTTGTTTTGTTTTGTTTTTTTTTTATTTTTGTTTTTGCTTGTTTGTTTTGTTTTGGTTTTTCGAGGTTTTTTAGCTCTGGCTGTCCTGGAACTCACTTTGTAGACCAGGCTGACCTCGAACTCAGAAATCCACCTGCCTCTGCCTCCTGAGTGCTGGGATTAAAGGTGTGTGCCACCACACCCCCCTGGCTTTTGTTTGTTTTTTAAAGACGGGTTTTCTTTGTGTAACAGCCCCAGCAGTCCTGAAACTCACTTTGTAGACCAGACTGGCCTAGAACTGACAGAGATCCATCTGCCTCTGCCTCTCAAGTGCTAAAATTAAACGATGCCTGGATCATGTTCATTTTTTATTTTAGAAACATGGACTCTTGTATCTGAGACTGTCCTGGAACTCAGTAAGTAAAGGCTGAACCTTTAACTCCTCATCCTGCTTCTACCTCCCAGAGGCTGGGAGATCTGGGTTTATGTCTTGGCTTTGCCACCTACTCAGTAATAACGAAGCTGTATGCCTGTCCCTTCTTTACCCTGACAGTCCAAGGGACATAAACTGTTGTGTCAAACAGGGGAAGAAAGGAATGATAGGCAGGAGAAATGTCCTGGGGTGGGTTTGAGAGAAGCCATAGTTGATGACCTAATGCCTGTACGTTGCTGGCCTTTCTGTCTCTAAGGAATGACTTTTAGGAACAGAAAGTCCAAGAGTTTAGAGAAGGCACACTCCCACAGTATTTTTGTTGTTGTTTTATCAAAAGTTTATTATAACGTACGAAGGACTCCAGGACAACAGTTCTAACTATTCAGAGTGTTGTGAGAGATGGTACAGCAGAGAGCCCAGGGACTTACAAGGAGCAGAGAGAAGCAGTGTCTTCTCTTGGTCCCACTATGCTGTGCCCTGGCTTTGCTGGATTTCTTCATTTCACCTGTTGGCTGGGCACCTTTTTCTCACGACTTTTGCTTCTGGCTCCTTGAGCTTCTTCTGCTCCTGTGTGAATCTTCTTCTCTACCTCCTTGGTTCTTGGTTGGCTCGTGCCGCCTTCGAGGCTGGGCATGGCACTGCTGTCCCCTCTAACCCCCAGTTATTATTAACCCCCTCCTGGACTGTTATGATGCGTCTGTTAGAAAACAGTCACGGTGCAGGTCCTCACATTTGTTCCCCACAAGTTGTACCACAAGCACACCTTAGAGCAGCCACAAGGCAATTGGTTCCTCAACAAAGGCTAAGGCATAAAAATGGCTGATAAGCCTTCAAGGCTCTGAGACCCAAGGAACCTGGTCCTTGCTCAGGTCACTCCTAAGGAACAGAAGTTTTATTTTTTTTCTTTTTTTGTTAACAAAACACCGTGCAAAAGAAGCCCTCTTATTTGTAAAATAGTAAAATAGCTAAGTTCTCTTCAAGCTCTCAGCTCTGAGAACTCTACTATAAGGAGTAATTCCCAAGTGCAGGAGTCATTCTCTCAAGCGCTGGGGGAGGTAGAGACGACATGGCCTAGAGCAGCAAAGCTTCACATCTTCATGAGAGTGTCAGGATTACTTTGTAGGTAGGGAATTGATCATGGCAAGGGAGCTGCTAGCATGAATTTTGTTTCACATGGTGGGCTGAAGCAGACAGCTCTCAGCCTCTAGAGAAAGAGAAGGAAATTTAGAACTGGAGTCAGGAGCGGAAGGTAGTACACCTGAGGTAATCGGAAGAGAGAACTGAAGGACCCGGGTATTGCTCAGCGCCAACACGGCTGCCTACCACGGGCAGGGCTCTGGGTTTGACAGGACCCAGGGTAGCAATGGAGGAGGAAGGACAGAATTCCATTCATGTCTGAGCTCCCCACAAAGGCCTGATGCTGCTTTGCACCAACTTAGGCAATTATCAAAACATTAAAGTCGTTCCAACCTGGAAAGACACCACTGCCCCAGACCCTCTAAGGACCTCACAAATGTCTGAGAGACCCTCAAGACCCCTGCATCTCCCAGCATGGCAGGCAGCCTCAGGATCCTAGAAAGACTATGGCCAGCCGTCTGTTCTGACTCTTCGGTGCACCTTCAAAACCATGTTAGGCTTTTACCTCTTATTCCAAAGTTCATGGCTAACACAGCTTAGAAAGCCTCGATTCCCACAATCAGAAGCAACATCTGGATGTGGGGGTTAGGAGGGACAAAATGGAAACAGCTCCTAGTCCACAGAAGGTATCAGGAGTCCATCCACATCAAAATGGCTGGGGCCGGATGTGTAAGCCTCTTCTATGATGCTCTGGCCAGCCAACACTGGGTTTTTGTTGGTCATGATGTCGTCAATATTTATGTCGTCTTTGAAGACTAAAGGACACAGAGAGAAACATCAGGCCCTGATCCAAGTTAGAAGCTACCAACTTTAGCAGGAAAGGTACACTCTGGGGCTGAAGACTCTGGGAAAATGAAGACCCAGGGTAGGACAGGGGAGCCCCTTGCATTTCCTAACAAAAGGAATCTCCAGGAGATGAAGAAGGAACTTGGGGCTCACCTTTTGACAATGGTGAGAAATCACTTACTTTCCATACCCTCCGTGCTAAGCTGCTGCAGGTCCTCAGGCAAATCTGGCTCTGATGACAGCTGCAGCGAATGTGCTGGGTCTGGCTCCAGCAGGACTTGTGGGGCTGTACTCAGTGTGGGGTCTAGTTTCAGCTCTGTGCCCAGATCCAGCCTTGTCTGCAGCATTGACTCCAACTCCAGGTCCTGTGCTAACTCCATCGCTGACAAGAGCTCTGCATTCACTTCTAATGGCTCTGGATCCTGTTTGAGCTCCAGAGGCTGCTGCTGCAGCTCATCCGCCTGTCTAGGTGTACCAGGACAGACAATGGGACAAGACTCTGGGTGAAATAAAGTGAGGACCATAGAGCAAGGGCGGGGGGCTGTATGTCTAGCCTAAGAGAGTGGTAAGGAGCTAGGTGTGCTGTGCACACCTTTAATCCCAGAACTCAGGAGGAGGAGGCAGGCCGATCTCTCTGAGTTTGAGACTAGTCTACATAGTGAGATTCTCTGCCGGGTGGTGGTGGTGGGGAACAAAGGCCATGGGCTTTATCATAAGATTTTAGGAGACAGAGAATCATGTAGCAGAGGCTGGCCTTCAAATCTCTACATAGCCAAGGCTAGACTGGAACTTCTGCATTCCACTTCCCAAGCACTGGCATTAGAGGCACTAGCCACATCTGGCCTTGAAATCAGGCTTGTTAGGATTTGAATCCTCTCATTTACTGATTGGGTAAATCTCAGATTATCATTTACAGGTTTTGAATTTTAGTTTTCATTTCTTTTTTTTTTGTTTGTTTGTTTTTTTGAGACAGGGTTTCTCTGTATAGCCCTGGCTGTCCTGGAACTCACTTTGTAGACCAGGCTGGCCTCGAACTCAGAAATCCGCCTGCCTCTGCCTCCCGAATGCTGGGATCAAAGGCGTGCGCCACCATGCCCGGCCTTCATTTTCTGTGTGCAAATATTTTGTTTGTGTGTATGTATGTATACCACATGCATACCTGGTATATATGGCGGCCAGAAGAGAGGATCAGATCCCTTGATGCTCAGTGGTTGTAAGCCACCTTGTATGTGCAGAGTACTGAACCCAGGTGCTATGCAAGGAACAGCCAGCTGCTCTTAACTGATGAGCTGCCTCTCTAGCCCCAAGACTATCTATCGCATAAGTGGGAACAACTACATGTAATAGTGGCAAGAGAATGGTTAAAAGCAGAATTCTAGATATCATTCAAAATGATTTATAGATTTAATGCAATCTCTACCAAATGCCACTTTCCCCAGGAACAAACTTTATATGCACTCACGAAAGACCCTTAGTACAGCTCGAGGCTGGGCATGGTGATACATGGCTGTCATTCCAGCCCTTGGAGGAAGAGGTAAGAGAATCAGATGTTCAAAGCCAGCCATAGCCATATAGTGTGTTTGAGGTATATGAGACCCTGTTTCAAAACAACAGCTCACATAATAAAATAATACTAAGATATAGTAACCAAAATAGTATGGTACCAATATAAAATCAGACATATGGGCCAAGGAAACAGAATGTAGACCTGGAAATAAATCCATGAATCTAGAGCTAACTATTTTTTTTTTTTATGAAAGTGATAAATATATACACACCACACACACACACACTCACTCACTCACACAAAGTACGGTCTCCTCAATATACTGGAAATCCATCTGCAGAAGAATTAAACTAGATATGTACACTCTGCCACATATAAAAATCATGAAGCCACAAAAATGGCTCATGAGGCAAAGGCACCTACTATTAAACCTAACAATTTGTGTCCAATCCCATGACCCACACGGTAGAAAGTAGGAACCAACTCTTGCTAATTGTTCACTGACCTCTATACATGGGTTGTGGTACACATACACATTTGTACACATACATGCACACATACATATGCATGTACAGAAATAAACACAATTTAACAATCAACACAGGGGGCTGGAGAGTAGGCTCGGGTATTGAGAGTACACAGTGCCGAGTGACATAATGTAACAGAAGTGCAGAGGACCCATGTTCAGTTCCCAGCACCCCTGTAAGGAGATTCACAACTGCCTGTAAGTCCAGCTCCAGGACCCCGGTCCTCTCAGATCAGAGGACTCTGGTCCCACAGGTGCCTACACTCCTATGTACATACCCCCCGCCAGTCCCACAGGTGCCTACACTCCTATGTACATACCCCCCCAAGTCCCACAGGTGTCTACACTCCTATGTACATACCCCCCCAGTCCCACAGGTGCCTACACTCCTATGTACATACCCCCCCAAGTCCCACAGGTGCCTACACTCCTATGTACATAACCCCCCCCACCAGTCCCACAGGTGCCTACACTCCTATGTACATACCCCACACACACATATACATAATTTAAAAATACCTCTCAAGCTGAACATGGTGTCACACACACTTTTAATCTCAGCACTTGGGAGACAGAGGCAGGGAGACCTCTGTGGGTTGGAGACCAGCCTGGTCTACAAAGCAAGTTCCAAGGCAGCCAGGGCTACACAGAGAAACCCTGTCTCTGCCTTGAAGAAAAAAACAAAGAAACAACAAAAACCCTTAAAGAAAAAAAAAAAAACTACACAAGAGATCAAAGACCTAAACATAAAACTTGAAATTAGCCAGGCAGTGGTGGTGCACACCTTTAATCCCAGCACCTGGAAGGCAGAGGCAGGCAGATTTCTGAGTTCAATGTCTACAGAGTGAGTTCCAGGACAGCCAGGGCAACACAGAGAAATCCTGTCTCGGAAAAACAAACAAACAAAACAAAACAAAAAACGTTGAAATTATAAAATTCCAAAAGAGGGCTGGAGAGATGGCTCAGCCTTGATGGCTCAGCCGTTAAGAGCCCTGACTGCTCTTCCAGAGTCCTGAGTTCAATTCCCAGCAACCACATGGTGGCTCACAACCATCTATAATGGGATCTGATGCCCTCTTCTGGTGTGTCTGAAGAGAGCAACTGTGTATTCATAAAAATAAAACAAATAAATCTTTTATAAAAAAAGATATCTACAAAACAGCAACTTAAAAAATAAAATTCTAGGGCTGGTAAGATGGCTCAGCGGGTAAGAGCACCTGACTGCTCTTCCAAAGGTCCGGAGTTCAAATCCCAGCAACCACATGGTGGCTTACAACCATCCATAATGAAATCTGATGCCCTCTTCTGGAGTGTCTGAAGACAGCTACAATGTACTTACATATAATAAATAAATAAATCTTTAAAAAATAAATAAATAAAATAAAATTCTATCCCAGCACTCGGGAGGCAGAGGCAGGCGGATTTCTGAGTTTGAGGCCAGCCTGGTCTACAGAGTGAGTTCCAGGACAGCCAGGGCTATTCAGAGAAGCCCTGTCTTGAAAAACCAAAAAAAAAAAAAAAAAAAAAAAAAAAAAAAAAAAAAAAAAAAAAAAAAAAAAAAAAAAAAAAAAAAAAAAAAAAAAAAAAAAAAAAAAAAAAATTAGAATAAAATAAAATTCTAAAAGAAAACCTTGCAGAGAATTCTGCTCTTACAGAGGTCCTAAGTTCAATTCCGAGCACTGACACTGGACAGCTCATGACTGCCTGTAACTCCAGACCCTGGAGATGGGAAGTCCTCTTCTACAGACCACACACAGACACATTATGTGTAATTACAATAAAATAAATCTCAAAGGGAAAACCATGCAACAGTGGTATAGACAATAACTTAGCCCTGAAAGCATACAAAATAAAAGCAGAAACCAGATCAACTGCAATTAAGTCAAACTAAGAAAGTTCTCAGCAAAAGCAACAGGCAACTTGCACGTGGGAAGTAACACTTCTAAACTATTCACTCAACAAAGACTTAATATCCAGGAGCTATAAGGAACCAGAATAACCTCAATAGTAAAAAAAGGGAAATAAGTGGCTGAAGAGATGGCTCAGAAGACTGACTGGGGTTCGGTTCCCAGAACCTGCATGGAGGCTCACATCGTCCGTAACTCCAGTTCCAGGGGATCTGATGACCTCTACTTCTGGCCTCTGAGGGCACTGAAGGCATGTGGTGCACAGGCACGGAAGCCAAAACCCTCCTGCACATCGGTAAAAGTGAATATATCTTTAAAAAAAGCAAATAATCTTATTTACAAATGGCTCAAAGGGCTACTTTTTTTTCTTTGAGACAGGGTCTCATTAATGTAACCCAGCCTGGCCTCAAATGCTCAGCCCTCCTGTCTCATTTTCTCCTGTGTTGGATTACAGGCCCGTGTTGCCACACCTAGCTTGGGTGAAGACCTGCACAGACATTCCTCAAAAGGAGATACACACATGGCAAATTGTATCAAAAACGGGCCTTTAACTTATAATGGGGGGGGGGGGAAGCAAACCCACAGTGGGGTATTGTGTCATCATTAGAATAGCTAATTAAAGCCGGGTGTGGTGGCGCACACCTTTAGTCCCAGCACTCGGGAGGCAGAGGCAGGCAGATTTCTGAGTTCGAGGCCACCCTGGTCTACAGAGTGAGTTCCAGGACAGCCAGGGCTATACAGAGAAACCCTGTCTCAAAAAAAAAAAAAGTCGGGCGTGGTGGCGCACACCTTTAATCCCAGCACTCGGGAGGCAGAGGCAGGCAGATTTCTGAGTTCGAGGCCAGCCTGGTCTACAGAGTGAGTTCCAGGACAGCCAGGGCTATACAGAGAAACCCTGTCTCAAAAAAAAAAAAAAAAAGAAAGAAAGAAAGAAAAGAATAGTTAATTAAATGAATCTCAATCCCAGGCGGAGCAAGCTTGCACCTATAACAATTCCAGCACTCAGAAGGCCAGGGCAGGAAGCCTGTCACATGTTCAAGGCCAGTGAGGGATACATAACTTCAGACAAGCCTGGGCTTCTTCTGAGTGTGATCCTACTTCAGAATACAAACAAATGAAGGACAGAAAGCAGAAATGGAGGAGTAAGCCCAGCACTTGGGGAGGCTGAGAAAGACTAGCCTCAGTGACATGTAAGCAACAAAGGAGCGCCAGCGGTTACAAGCAGTACTGCTGCTCTTTCAAGGTCCCAGGTTTGAATCCCAGCACCCCCGTGGTGGCCCCCAGACTTCTGTAACCCCAGCACCAAGGATTCTGACACCTTCTTCTGTCCTCCACTGGCACCAGACACAAAAGTGGTGCCCGTACATACATGCAGGCAAAACGTGCAAACATGTAAAGTGAAAAGTAAGTCGGGCATTGGTGGTACATGTCTTACTCCTAGCATGGCAGAGGCAGAGGCAGAGGCAAAGGCAGAGGCAGAGGCAGAGGCAGAGGCAGAGGCAGAGAGGCAGAGGCAGAGAGGCAGAGGCAGGGAGTTCTATGTGAGTTCAAGGCCAGCCTGATCTACATATCCTGTTCCAGGCCAGTAGCTATGTCTCAAACAGAACAACAACAACAAAAGAAGTCGATCAACTGATTGATTGATTGATTGATTGATTGACTGATCAGTAAATGAATGAATGATCTGACCAAGCTGTGTAACTTAAAAGACACTCACATGACCACCATTGCTGTTACCTACCCCAGTGGTTCCTCTTAATGACTGAAACGATTTTTTTTTTTCTTCAGAAAATCTAGTACTCTGTCATCAGGAATGGGTGTGATCATTACTATAAGGGAGGCAGTGGAAAAGATGGCAGCAGGAAACCATGAGAGAGGTGCAGCTCGAAGGGGAAAAACACCAGAGGTTTGGTGAGTTAGGGGGTGGGGAGAGGAGTGGGAAGCGACTGGAATTAGGCAGCTGGAAGCACAATCAGCCAGAGAATTCCCAGTGAAGGGCTGTGTCTCACCTGTTAGAGATCACAATGAGTTTATGTTTCAAATATTTCCTCTGTTCTTCAAAATTAACTGTGGGGATACAGACAGGAAATGGGAGAGATCAATTTGTTGGTCACATAGATCAATGTTCCCCTAGTGCAAGACGATCCTGACAAGGCTACCTCCTTATTAATGAGTGTGCACAAACGTGCCCTGCATGTGAAAGGAGGGAGCCGGATCTATCAATATCCGACAATACTTTCGTTCTAGGAAGTATGTATGTCAAGGACCCCAACCTTTTTCCTGGTAGTAGCACCCAAAAGCTTCGTCCCGAGGGATCCGAGGATAGAGGAAGCGGAGTGGGTTCTCGGGGACATTCTCTTCGGCAAGAACCTGGTAGTGGCGGATGATCTCGGTCAGCGGGAGTGACTGTAGCACTTCCTTGGTGTAGGGCTGCACGGAGTAGATTTCGACTTTATCTGAAGGACGGTAGTGTGGTAACATGAAGTGAGTGAGACTAGGCCCGGGGTCCCCAGGCCAAACAACAGACACCGCTCCCAAACAGACACTGCCCCCAAGCCAAGAGCAGACCGAGGAGGGTCAGGGTAGGAGGGTGCATGTGGGGTGCTTGGCAGAAAGCAGACTGCAGGAATGGTATGGGGGAGGGTGCTGACCATCATCCTGGTGCTCCACCCAAGAGCAAGTAATGCCCCCTTCAGAAGTTTCACTGAAGCGCAGTAGGAAGGTGCCAGACATTGTTTTCTTCAGCAGTCGGCGTTCCTGGTTGCGGCTCACAAAGCCCATTATGCACCTGGAGCAGACAAAGCCTGCTGTGAGGACTCAGTGGACAGACTGAGGAGAGAGCCTAGGTGAGGGGTGAGGAGATGGCTCAGCAGCTAAAGGTACCTCAAGCCAGACTGGTCGCCTGGGTTCAACCTCTAGAACCTACATCGGGGAAGGAGAGAACCGACCCCTATAAGCTATACTCTGACCTCCACATGCACTCGGGTGTGCACGGGCAGGCACTCACATGCACACAGACAGACAGACAGACAGACAGACAGACACACACACACACACACACACACAATAAATACATAAAAATATAATAGGGTTGGGCATAGGAGTGAATGCCTTTAATCCCAGTGCTTGGGAGGCAGAGGAAAGCGTAGACAGATAAATGTGGTCTACACAGCAAGTTCCAGGACTGTCAGCCAGAGTCACATAATAGAGACATACTGACACACCTCTGCCCCCCGCACCCCCCCACCCGAAACTCTGTCCCAATTTCTCTAAGTCTGGGTTTCCTCACGGACCTGAAGGTGGAAGTACTCCACCACTCAGTATGGTCAGAAGGACTGCACGAACAGAAGCTCCCTGCAGGCTCCAGACTCTGCTACACAATGGATGCTTGACAAATTCAGACACAACTGCTATTACTAATGGGGACTTGCACCGTATTGGGTTGGGTTTTTGTTGTTGTTGTTGTTGTTGTTGTTGTTTCTCTCCCTTCTGCCACTAGGGGGCGCACGAAGTGCAGTCCTGAGCTCAGCTGAGGAAAACCTCGCCAGGCCTTAGCCAGGCCTTACCCATCCTTCCAGAGATCCTTCAGGTGGTCATGCACCAGCTCCAGAATTTTGTCCAGCCAGGTCCAGAAAGGAATCTTGCCAGGGGGGCTCTCTCGCTGAAGGAGGAACAGAGAGGCAGGAAGGGATGTGGAGCTGCTCGTGGCGGGGAGAAGGGAGGAGGTGGGCCCAGTGTTTGGACCAGGGACTAAGGGGACACAGGCTGTAGGGTGTTACCTTGCTGAAGTCTACCCAGGACAACAGCGCATCCTCCATCTTGCAGCTCTTTCCTGTGGATCAGAGTCACAGACGGATGACTGCAGGAGGCCAAGGCCAGGCAGAGGACTCGGGTAGGGGCAAGCCAAGGCTAGGGAATGACCGAAAAGAAAACGGTACCAAACAGCTTGGTCCTCAGCATGCCCAGCTGCTCGGAATCGAGGCCTCGGCCAACGTAAGAGGAGAACTGCCAGCTGAGCACTGGCCCCAGCAAACTCCAGGGTGCCTTCGGAGCTTGGCAGAAGAACTGCTGGTTCTGCGGGGTTTGGGTGAGCCAGCTCAGCAGCAGCCCTTCCAGCGGTCTCTCTGCCCCTCTCCCGCTGCGGCCACCTCCTCCTCCTAATCCTCCTCCTACCTTGGGATTTGAGCTGAGCATGTTGAACCAGAGAATGGAGGCCCAGGCAATGGAGAGTTGGTTCATGTTAGAAATAATCACCACAGGGAGAGTGTCCGTCTGGGAGGAAGACGGGAGTCATGGCGGAGAACGGGATGTTTATAATTGCAGGCATCGGTGCGTGGGCGAGGACACCTCACTCCTTGACCCTTCCTCTAAGTCTGTTGCCTCTTTGGCTCCCTGCTTCCCGTCACTCACCTGCAGCTTCATCTTCAGACCCTGGTACACGTACTCCACCACGAAGCTGATGACATGTAACTCCTCTGTCACTGCCAGCTGTCCCTGCGGGGTTACAGTGATCAGCGCTTCTCTTGGTGAGTCTTGGGCCGCAGCTCACGGCTCCGGTGACCCGCCAGGTGACCCGCCAGCCTTACCTTGTTGTTTCCCTTTCCTGCACCCACAGCGCGTTGCTCCACCAGAGTCTGCGAATTCAGGAAACACAATGCCAGGGAAGGGACAAAGAGGCCAAGACCTGGAAATGCCCCAGCTGCCGCTCCTTCGGATTAGACGCCAATTCTGTTAGCCCTTCTTACCAAAAAACCGAAGTCCCAAATTAAGCCTTGTCTCTGGCCCTCCTCGGGGGTCAAGGTTTTTTGGTTTGAGGTTAGAATGTTGAACTTTCGGAAGCTGTTCCAAGGAGAAGATAGGTGGAGACAAAGAGCAGTGTCAGTGTCTTTGTTTCTCTCTCTCTCTCTTTCCTTCTTTCTTTGTGTAGCCCAGGCTGGCCTTGTATTTCCTTACAATTCTCTTGCCCCTTGCTCCTAAATATTGAAGGTTCTGGTGTGTTCCACTATGGCTTGCTCAGAGTTAGTTTTTAAAAACAGGAGGAAAGGGATAATGGGTTGGCTCAGCAAGTAAACGGGCTTGCGGACAAGTTTGAAGACATGAGTTCAATTCCCAGGAACTTCATGGTAGAAGGAGAGAACATGCCCACTAGTTGTCCTCTGACTTACACATACTTTCATATTTCTCTCTCTTGATTATGTATGTATGTATGTAAACACACACACACACACACACACACACACACACACACTCTCTCTCTTTCTCTAAGCAAACTGTAAAAAAAAATTAAAATAAATACAACTTAGTAGTAAACCAAAATTCCACATGTGCCCCCTCAAAGTCCCCTTCCTCCCTTGAACCCCCACATGTGTTTGTGCAGGTCATAAACACATGTACATGTACTTATCAGGCACTTACCCTGGTAAGTCTGAATTCCTGAAAAGAAAGAAAAAAAAAGGTCACTGGGAGGTCAAAGTAATTGGGAATTTGGTCTTGGTAGTCAGAGAGACCTAGGCTCACACTGCCTTCTTGAGCTCACAGCGACATGGCATGGCCTGGCGCAAGCAAGAGACACGGAATCTCTGAGTTCGTGTCTGTGTTCGTCCGATGTTTTGGCCACAAGTGCTAGTGGCGCTGCAGGACAATGAAACTAGTCTGGGACATGGCACCTGGGACCTGGCACAGGCTCAGCCTGCAGGACGTGGGACGGATGGACAGAAGGCAGTCCGGGGATCCTGCCTGCCGTGCAGTGGATACCTGTGCTTCCAGCCTGTGCCTGTTGGCTGTTTTATTCATATCCATCATCTGCCTCAGCTCACCTATCAACGGAGACTTCTGCTTTGAGTGATTCACTGCCTTCCTGGAGTCTCACCAGCAGCCTGTGGGGGTGGGGGTGGGGAACGGGGGATGGACAGATGATTGGATATAGTGGTCAATCTCAAATTTCCATACAGCCAGAGAGGTGTAAAAAAAGGGGGGATTGGGAGGAGAAGGTGAACTGGAGGGGGGTAAAGTAAGTCTTCACAAGGGAAATGATCTGCACACTCAGAAGAGGCATAACAGCAGGGGAGGGAAAATGAGGTAGGAGCTCGCAAATGCAACCTTGTTCGGACAGTGAACTTGCTCCCAGTCTTCAGGATGAGGGGTCGGTGGAGAGTCTGGGGCATGCAGGGCTGGGTTTCCACTACAAAGGACCTAAGGAAGAGGTATGGAGAGAAGGTAACAGCTATGTCTGTAACAACCATCTCCTCGCGTTTCTTCCTTGTTTCTCCTCCACAGAGGCCTCCCAGGCCACCACAGACCTTTGGAGCAGACGCTGAAGTAACTCCATGACTTGGGCATTCTGCAGGTCCACCCCTTGGCCAAACATGTCACCGTTATACTGAAGTATGTGACTCATCTTCTTCAGCTGCTTCAGTAGCTGCCGAAGGTGGAACAAGAACTTTGCTCCAGCCGTCAACCTGGGTAAAGAGTCCAGGGAGAATGTGTAAGTTTTCTGAGGCCCCACTGAGGCTTGAATGTTCTCTCTTTAATAGTGTAGAGTCTGAAACTGACTTGAGCTAAAAAGAGCTCGGAGCCAGGTGTGTGATTTCATCCTTGTGATCCCCGGACTCTCAAGGTTGAATGAAGTAGGAGTGTTGTGAGTTCAAGGCTAGCCTGGGTTATTTACTGTGATCCAGTCTTTAAAATAAGTAAGTAAATGCAAGGTTATTGATGTAGCTCATTTGGAAGAACAAGGACAGATCCCTAGATTTGATCCCAACCACTGCATCAACCAGGCACAGGGATGACAGACACTGAGAATTCCAACTCTGAGGAGGCAAAGGCAAGAAGCTATATACTGAGTTCAAGGTCAGCCTGGGACACAAGAGACCCCTGCCACAAACAAACAGAATCCAGGAAGCATATGGCAGAGTATTCAAAACAATATTTACTTCAAAAGATTAAACGTAAAACCACTTTGACACACAAGTTTTATTAACATAATGACATTTAATTTTATTTTGTAAAGTGTGGGCACATGTGCATGCAGGGGCACGTGGCTGGGCATGTATGTGTAGAGCCTAGAATTGAGTCTCTTCATCTATTCCTCTTCACCTCTTTTGAGACACTCTCTCTCACTGAACCTGGACCTAAGCATTTTGCTTAAGTGGCTGGCCAGCAAACCCTGGTATCTGCCTATCTGCCCCCTGGTACTGGGGTTGTGCATACCTGATATTGTGCTTTTAAGTAGGTGCTGGGGAACTCAGGCCCTATGCTTGCATAGCAAGCTTGTTCCTAATGGAACCATTTCCTCAGACTCTGGTGTGTGTGTGTGTGTGTGTGTGTGTGTGTGTGTGTGTGTGTGTGTGTGTTTTCAAGACAGGGTCCAACTATATACTCCAGACTAGCCTGAGCTTTTAGTTCTCATGTGTTTGTTTCCCTAGGACTTGAATTACTAGATTCCAACACCACATTCAGCTCAGAACCATCTTTTGTAAAGCCTCAGAAAATGTGCTGGCAACCTGAGACATGGCACAGTGGGTAAAAGTACTCATCAAGAAAGCTTGGCCATGGGCTGGCGAGATGGCTCAGCGGGTAAGAGCACTGACTGCTCTTCCAAAGATCCTGAGTTCAAATCCCAGCAACCACATGGTAGCTCACAATCATCTGTAATAAGATCTGACGCCTTCTTCTGGTGTGACTGAAGACAGCTACAGTGTACTTATGTATAATAATAAATACATCTTTGGGCCGAAGCAAGTAGGGACTGAGTGAGCAGAGTTGACCAGAATAAGTGGGGTTGACCAGAGTGAACAGAGATCCTAAAAAATTCAATTCCCAACAACCACATGAAGGCTCACAACCATCTGTACAGCTACAGTGTACTCACATACATGAAATAAATAAATAAGTCTTTAAAAAAGAAAAAGAAGAAAAAAAAGGAAAACGAAAGCTTGGCCACTTGGGTTGTGTCCCTGGACCCATAAAAAGACAGCAGTGGAGAACCTGCAAAGTTCTCCTCTAAGCTCTAGGCACATACCACACACATGTGCACTCTTCCCATCTTACAGACAGACACACACAGTAGTAGAAAATTTAAAGAAATGGTGTCTGGAGAGATGGCTCAGTGGATAACAGCACCAGCTGCTCTGTAAGAAGACCTGGATTCAGTTCCCAGCACCCCCATGGTGGCTCACAACTGTCACTTTGGCATACATGCAGGCAAAACCCCACTGTAAATAAAAATAAATCATCAAGAAGCATTTCAATGTACATTTTATAATAATCCATTTACTTTCTTAAGGATTTATTTTATGAAGTGCTTGTGGTAGCCCATGCCTTTAATCCCAACATTGGGGAGGCAGAGGCTGGAGAACTGGTCAGTTCAAAGCCAGCCTGGTCAACACAGTGAGTTCCAGGCTATCCAAAGCTACATAGTGAGACCTTGTCTCAAACGCAAACTCTTTCCATTACTTCTTTACCGAAGCAAAGGCTGGACTCAGGCCTCCCTCGGTTGAGATGACAATGGATAACGGAGCTTGGTCAGTCAAACCAGAGAACAGAAGAAGAGACCGAAGCGTCCTTGTAGCTGTTTCCCTTCCCCTTCCTGCCTTTCCGTTCTCCTTCTGGGCTGACAACCAAATCCGGGACTTGTGTGCACAGGTGGAGCACTGTGTGCATGAGTTTGGGAAGAACGCATCTATCTTTTCCTCTTACCACTGTTCCAGCTGCTCCAGCTGCAGCTCGGGCGGCGGGGCTCCAATGCAGGACTTCTGCTGCTCCAGCTTCCACTCGTCCAGTTTGGGCAGCAACAGGTCGACCAGGGTGGTTAATCGGCCAACCAGTCCTTTGGAGATGTCCAGCACCTCCTAGGAAAGAGAGCTCCTGAGGGCTAAGTACCTCTTACCACTCCCATCATCCAGCTGCCCCATGACCCCCCTCTGCTGCCCCCCCAGTTCCCTGCTGTGCCCTGAACCCCCTCTGGTGTCTCCCAGTTTCCTGCTGCCCCTATCCCCCTCACCCACAGTTCCCTGCTGCCCACTCTGTGCCCTGCCCCCACCTTTCTCATTCTGTCCACTTTGTTGACTGTTGCCTGCACAAGCTGTGCCTGTTGGCTCTGATGGGGGTCCGAAGACGATGTCTTCTCTGAAAGGCAAGACCAAAAACTCAGACCACAGGGTCCTTCTGCTCTTTTCTACCCCAGGGTCTCAGAAACAGAAAAAGTTGGATGGGGAGGAAGGGAGAACCAGACAAATTACAGGTACCTGGAATCCCACAGGCAAAATCTGGACGGACCAGAAGCCCACTCAATCTGCTAAGGCAGTTTTCTACACAGTACCCTCCGTCATTTGCTAACTATTCCTCAGGTACATCTCTAGTCCACCCTCCACAACACCTCTGAAGCTGTACTACCACTGGCCATATGTGACCACTGCTCTCTGGATCATTTAGCTTCTGTTGTCTGTCCTTCCCACTAGACCCCAAAGATGGCCCCTGTCCTCCTCCCACTTTGAGCGGACCTACTTAGACTGAAAATTGTGTATCTGAAGATGAAGACATCCTGTTCATCCTTCAGCTGCCTGATGGATCGCACCAAAATCTGTAGAGGAGATGGGACCCCAGTGAGGCTGCTTCTGAAGGCAGGAAAGCCGAGTCGTCCTCACCCAACACTTGTCACACCCACCAACCTCAACATCAGCGTGTAAACCCTGGATTCGATTTTCAATCTCAAGCTGCTGGCTCTCCACTACTGCTTCGGGGGCTGGATGGGGCTGCACCTGAATGAAGTGAGAGGTTCTGAACATGTTTGAACTCTGACTTTTTTTTTTTTGTTTGTCAGGTTTTGGGTGTTTTGTTTTTTTGTTTTTTTGTTTTTTTGTTTTTTTTCAAGACAGGGTTTCTCTGTGTATAGCCCTGGCTGTTCTGGAACTCACTACATAGACCAAGCAGGGCTCAAACTCACAGAGATCCACCTGCCTCTGTGGCCCAGAACGGTGTGGGCTACATCCCCCTCCCTCCCACATGAACTCTAGAATTTTCATTCTTTTTTTTTTTTTAAATATTTATTTTATTTTATTATATGTAAGTACACTGTAGCTGTCCTCAGACACTCCAGAAGAGGGAGCCAGATCTCGTTACAGATGGTTGTGAGCCACCATGTGGTTGCTGGGAATTGAACTCAGGACCTTTGGAAGAGCAGTTGGGTGCTCTTACCCGCTGAGCCATCTCACCAGCCCCCATAGAATTTTCATTCTTAAAATCAGGACCTGAGGGCTGGAGAGATGGCTCAGCGGTTAAGAGCACTGACTGCTCTTCTAAAGGTCCTGAGTTCAATTCCCAGCAACCACATGGTGGCTCACAACCATCCGTAACGAGATCTGGCGCCCCCTTCTGGAGTGTCTGAAGACAACTACAGTGTACTTACATATAATAAATAAATAAACCAAAAAAAAAAAAATCAGGACCTGAAATTTTACTGCAGAGGGTGGAGGAGATCCTGGTATGAAGCGAGCTCCCTGACTCTCCTCCAGCAGCCTTGCTGTCCCAGGGGCTTTCAAATGTCAGCATCACACTAACCTTACCTCTTGAGCTCTTTGGGCCTGATTCAGAATCCTTTCCTCTTCCAGAAGAAGATTAAAGATCATCTCAGCCAACTGGGTAGGGCCATTGTGAAAGGTCTAAGTAGGAAAAACAGAGGCATGGTCTCATTTAACTACCTTAGTGACCTGCCAATCCAGACCCTGCCTTCAGTGTCTCCAGTATTCTTCCTCCTTCACAGTCCTTGAATCTAGATTCAGTCCTTCACTCTGCCAGGGACACTCCAACGTCCAGACTCTGTACCCAGCTCTTACCCTACACTCAAAGGCCAGTCCCACATCACTATTCCTGGCTCTTCCAAGTACCTGAATGTCCCGGCTGAATTTTCGCAAGTTATGCTGTAATAAAAAGTGATTGGAGTCTGAGCTGTAGTGGTCCCACTGGTTCAGCTGGTCCAGGATGCTGAAGTATAACATGTTGGCCTTGGAGTCATCATTGCCCAGTGCAGCTTCCCTCCTGAGGAGCAGGAGTGACAAGGGCTCTGTGAACTACCCGCCACTCTGAGATCTCATACCCCTCCCAGGACCTCTCTGGGACCCTGTGTGCTCAGGAGGAACCACCTGAATCCCCAATCCCTCACCAGTTCTGGTCTTCAATCCAGGCAGCCAAGTGCTGTCGAACATCCATTGGCAGGATGCTCTGCGAGTAGAGCTGGTGTAACTGGTCCAGGAATGGGCTGTCAAGGTTCTGCAACATCTCCCACTGTGCCATTTGGACTCTGAATGGAAAAGACATCCATTCTCTGCTGGACATTTTTATTGAACCAAATCATCCATAGTCTAATGATTTATTTATTTATTGGGGTTTTTTTTTTGGGGGGGGGGTGTTCCAGACAGGGTTTATCTGTGTAGCCCTAACTGTCCTGGAACTCACTTTGTAGACCAGGCTGGCCTCGAACTCAGAAATCCTCCTGCCTCTGCCTCCCAAGTGCTGGGATTAAAGGCATACACCACCACTGCCCGGCAAGAGCAGTGTTCTTAACCGCTGAGCCATCTCTCCAGCCCTATGATTTTTGTTCTTATTTAAAATGTTTCAATTATACAGTTAAAAGATAGATAAAGGGCCTGGAAAATTGGCTCAGTGTTTAAGAGCACTTGTTCTAGAGGACCAGATTTGATTCCTAGGGCTCACATGGTGACTCACAACTATTTACACCCCACTCCCAAGGGATCTGTATCCTCTTCTGACCTCTGAGGCCATCAGGCATTTTAAGTGGTGTACCTACATACGAGTAGGCAAACTGCCTACACAGAGGTAGTTTGAATGTAATTGGCCCCCATCAGCCCATAGGGAGTGGCACTATTAGGAGGTGTGGCCTTGTTGGAGTAGGTTTTGCCTTGCTGGAGGAAGTGTGTCACTGTGGGGGCAGGCTTTGAGGTTTTATATGCTCAGGCTCTGCCCAATGTGGCACACAGTCTCCCACTGCCTTTGAATCAAGATGTAACTCTCTTCTTCAGCACCATGTCTGCCTATACACTGCCCTGTTACCCACCATGATAATAGACAAAATCTCTGAAACTGTAGACCAAACCCAATTAAATATTTTCCTTTATTAGAGTTGCTGTGGTCATGGTTGCTATGGTCATGGTATCTCTTCACAGCAACAAAAACCCTAATAAAGTGAAGTAGAAATTTCTGGATGTGTCAGGTGATGCAGACTCACCAAAAACCAAGTTTGAGTGTGTACCACGTGACATATCCAGAAAGTTCTACTAAGACACATACATACACATAAAGCAATTTTTTCTTGTTTTTGTCTTTGAAACAGGGTTTCTCTGTGTAGCCCTGGCTGTCCTACAAGTCTATAGATCAGGTTGGCCTTAAATCCAGAGAACTGCTTACCTCTGCCTCCCAAGTGCTATGATTAAAGGCATGTGCTGCGCTGGTGACATGGCTCAGCCAACTTCTCTTCCAAAAGTGATGAGTTCAAATCCCAGCAACCACATGGTGGCTTACAACCACCCGTAATGAGATCTGACGCCCTACTCTGGTGCGTCTGAAGTCAGCTACAGTGTACTTATGAATAATAATAATAAACGAATCCTTGGACGGGAGAGAGCAAGTGGAACCGACCGGAGCGAGCGGAGCCAATTGGAGCGAGCGAGGTCGGCTGGAGCAAGCGGGCAAGACCAGAACAAGCAGGGTGGACTGGAACGAGGAAAAAAAAAGGCATGTGCCTCTACTGCCCGGCTATAATATAAATATAAATATGTATATGTATATATATATATATATATATATATATATATATATATATGCATATATATACACACACACACACATATATATGTATATATGTATATATATGTGTGTGTACATATATATATTAGTATTAGTATATAATAATTTATTTAGGGCTTGGGAAGGGGGAGTTGAGAAAGGAGAGAGAGAAAGAAGAAGAAGGAGGAGGAGGAGGAGAAGGGAAGAGAAGAGAGAGACCAGCCAGGAACATGTGGAAAGAGGGGGAAAGATGAGAGGGGGGAAGGGGGTCAGGGAGAAAAGACAAAGAAGGGGCAGAAAGTTAAACTAATTTTTTTTAAGATTTATTTATTATTATATTTAAGTACACTGTAGCTGTCTTCAGATGCACCAGAAGAGGGCATCAGATCTCATTATGGATGGTTGTGAGCCACCATGTGGTTGCTGGGATTTGAACTCAGGACCTTTGGAAGAGCAATTGGTGCTCTTAACCACTGAGCCATCTCTCCAGCCCCTAATTTTTTATTATTTTATTATTTATTTATTTATTTATTTATTTATTTATTTATTTATTTTGGTGTTTCGAGACAGGGTTTCTCTTTATAGCCCTGGCTGTCCTGGAACTCACTTTGTAGACCAGGCTGGCCTCGAACTCAGAAATCCGCCTGCCTCTGCCTTCCGAGTGCTGGGATTAAAGGCGTGCGCCACCACACCCGGCCTATTTTATTTTTTTAATTTTTTTTTTGTTTTTCGAGACAGGGTTTCTCTGAATAGCTCTGGCTGTCCTAGAACTCACTTTGTAGACCAGGCTGGCCTGGAACTCAGAAATCTGCCTGTCTTGGCCTCCCAAGTGCTGGGATTAAAGGCGTGTGCCACCATGCCTGGCTCCCCTAATTTTTTAAAGATATAAAAAATATAAGTTTACATTGCCCCTACTCCCAATCTTGGTCTTTTTCCTTTCTCTCCAAAAAGTAATTGTTGTTATAATTTACTGCAGTTTTTCTAGGGAATACTATTTAATAGTTGCAACAGGTGGCACTTTTTATTTTAGTGGTAACTTTGAAACAAAAGTATCAGTAGAAGTCCTGTGGTACATGCCTGTAATACCAACACTTGGCAGTTGGAAACAGGAGCACTGAGGGCAGCCTTAGATACATAATAAATCTGAGGTCAGGCAAGACTATGTAAGAGCCAGCTTCAAAGGAAAAAAAATATATAATATAAGGGTTGCTAACCTACATATTATCCAACTTAACAAATGGAATTTTCTGCTAATGGCACCTAGCTTATCCACTTAATTCCCACTGACTTTTTTTTTCCTCCTTCCAGTCAACCCTACTCGCGCTCTGGTCTGCCCTGCTCGTTCCAGCTGGCCCCGCTTGCTCCGGCCGCCCTGTTCGGGTTCGGCCCGCTCGCTCCGGCTGGCCCCGTTCGGCCCCGCTCGATCCAGCCAGCCCCGCTTGCTCTGGTCCGGTCCAAAGATTCATACACTATAGCTGACTTTAGACACACCAGAGGAGGGCGTCAGGTCTCATTACGGGTGGTTGTAAGCCACCATGTGGTTGCTGGGATTTGAACTCATCACCTTCAGAAGAGCAGTCGGGTGCTCTTACCCGCTGAGCCATCTCACCAGCCCTTCCATTGACTTTTGTGAGTCTGTTTGTTTATGCTAGGCTGAAGCTAAACAGCAAGAGCCATGTTGGTCTTGAGTATCAGTGACTTTTGTTGGCCCTGAAGCTTTCCTTAGGGGCTGGTAAGGAAAGACACCTACCAACTGCCCACCTCCAGGCAAAGACCCATATTTAAGGTGCCTTAAGTACCACGCAAAGAGCTATTCAATCTTTAAGGCTGAGGCATTTTTATGACTTCTGTGAAATTCCTTGTCTTTGGGTGAATTGTGAAGTTTGTGAAGACCCAGAAGTTTCATATAAAACTGTTTTCCCTGCTACAAAGCAGACAGAGCCATGTGTGCTCGTCCACTTTTCCCTTCTTGATGCTGTCCCTTATCTATAATGGGAATTAAAACTTCTTCATCATGGGACTGGAGAGATGGCTCAGTGGTTAAGGGCACTGACTGCTCTTCCAAAGGTCCTGAATTCAATTCTCAGCAACCACATGGTGGCTCACAGCCATCTGTAATGGGATCTGACGCCCTCTTCTGGTATGTCTGGAGAAAGCCACAGTGTGCTCATATACATGAAATAAATAAATACTTCATCTTGCTCCACCCGCTGCCACAGGAAGCCCCTAGGCACTATCTGTGAGTACAGCAGAGTATCACTAGGAGTCATTTAATTGCTTTTTTTTTTTGGGGGGGGGACCATGCAGAAGAGGTGGAGGAGGGATGGTAGGAGGCAGAAGGGGTGGGAGGACACCACAAGAACACTGTCCACAGAATCAACCAGGCAGGGTTCATAGGGGCTCACAGCAACTGAAGCAGCAATCATGGAGCCTGCAACACTCTAAGATGAGTGCTCTGCAAATATGTCATGGTTGTTTAGCTTGTGTGTATGTGTGTGTGTGTGTGGGGGGGGGTGTCATGGAACTCCTAAAGTGGGAGTGGAGTGCTCTGACTCTGCTCTTGGAGCCCTTCCTCTCCTCCTGGGTCACCTTGGCCAGCCTGGATCTGAAGTCTTGGAACTCCTAAAGAGGGAGTGGAGTGCTCTGACTCTGCTTTTGGAGCCCTTCCTCTCCTCCTGGGTCACCTTGGCCAGCCTTGATCTGAAGATTTGTGCCTAGTTTTACTGCATCTTGCTATGTAGTGTTTGGGTGATACCCCTGGGAGACCTTCTCTTTGCTGAAAGGGGAGGAGCAGGGGATCTGGGGGAGAGGAGAGATTGGGGGGGGTCACTGGGAGAAGTGGAGGGAAGGGAGGATATGGTCAGGATATATTATATGAGAGAAGAATAAATAAAAATAAAAAAATAAAAATCTTATTTATTGTACCTAGAGCTGAAAAGATTAGAAGAATCACAAGTGTTCTTCAAAGGTCACATGATTCTACTTCGCAAACATCGCCACCTAGAGTCCAGGAGCTGACTTTCTTTCCTTAAAGGCAGGAATGGAGAAGGGAAGAGATTGGGCAGGAGATCCAATTATTCTCCTTTTTAAAATTTTATTTTATATATATGTTGGATGTCTTGTCTGCATGTACACCCACAAATCAGAAGAGGCATTGGATTCTATAGGATCTAGGATTATAGATGGTTGTGAACCACCATGGCTGGGAATTGAACTCAGGACATCTGGGAGGGCAGGAAGTGGTTTTTTCTTTGTGTTTTGTTTTTTGTTTGTTGTTGTTGTTGTTCGAGACAGGGTTTCTCTGTATAGCCCTGGCTGTCCTGGAACTTACTTTGTAGACCAGGCTGGCCTAAGGCAGTGCTCTTAACTGAAGAGCCATCTCCGTAACCCTGATCCAATCTTTCTTCAAACAAAATGTTTGTTTTCATTTTAGCTTTCTTGCAATCCTTGATCCTCATGCCTTACTCTCTGTGAAAGCTTTAGCTGAGCTCCAGCTCCAGATAGGTACTTGACTCTTTAAATTATATACCTGTATTGCTTCTAAGAAACAAAAACTTGTCAGGTGGTGTTGGTGCACACCTTTAATCTCAGCACTTGGGAGGAAGAGACAGGTGGATCTTTGAGTTTCCAGGACAGGAGGGCTACACAGAGAAACCCTGTCTCAACCCTCACACCCAAAGTCTGCCTAAGTGAACTGCACTTAGGCTATAGGGGCTGCAACAAAGTACTTTCTCTAGTTAGCTTCACTCTCCGATATCAGTTTTGCACTGAATAAGGTTTTCTGAAATAAACTAGACTTTGTGTGTAACCTTAAGCAAACAGTTTCACCTTCTAGGATTATAGTTTATATTTATTATATGTATATGTTATCTATATACACACACATACATAACGATTAAGGATGTCTTTCTTATTTATTTATTTATTTATTTATTCATTTGTGCAAGGATCAAAAATTATGCAAAGGGCCTAGAGATATGGCTTCATGGTTAAGAGCACTGGCTGCTCTTCCAGAGGACCTGGGTTCGATTCCCAGCCCCCACATGCCTGCTCACAACCATCTAAATCCAGTCCTAGGAATTGTCCCTCTTCTGGCCAATTCAGGCACTCACCTAGTACACAGACACAACATGAATACAAATTTAAAATATATAATAAGGAAGCAAACAAATAAGTAAATAGATTCGCAGAGCAGAGGTTAAAGCTTTGGCTTGTGACAAGGAACAAACGGGTACATATAGCAGATGTAAGGGTTGCGGAGGAGTTTTGGAAGGAAGTCGACAGGGTTGAGAAGTAGAGCTGTGCAGCGGTGCAGCATCCTGCAGGGTGTTCGACTTTGGCCAGAGAGCAGAAGCCTTGTCTACAGGGGCATCAACCGGGGCAGCATCCCTTCCCGGGAACGGACTGGCACCTCTGCCCCGCTCCGCACACCCTTTCGGGGCCCTGTACCTTCTGAGGATCCAGTGCCGCTCCTTCCAGTGCTTTTGTTGCAACTTCCAATCCTCCAAGCGGTTCAAGGACCTGTTTCCCACCCTCCCCCGACTCCGGCGGACCAAGATAGCGAAGGGCGGAATGGGTCACCCGACTGTGGACGCTCGGCGTTCCGGGCTCGGTGGGGCGACCGAAGGCTTGACCACGCCCTTCCTGCGTGTCGCTCTCATTGGCTGAGACACAACCCCGCCCATCGCTGGGCTGGACAAGCTGCTTGAAACTACACCGCCGACTTCAGTGATTGGCGGAGAGGGAGAAGCTCAAGTTAGTGACCGCCTCCGTCCCCATGTCGGGCGGAGCCCAACTAAGGTCTTAGCCAGGAATTCTAGCAGCTGATTTACCCGAACTGTGCTTACTAGGGAAAGGAAACTGAAACCAGGGTGCGTGAAGGCACCAAGGACTCCATAGAAGGGGTGGGACCTGAGTCCTTACGCCTTAGGATAAGGAAGGAAGAGCTGAGGTAATAAGGTATTTTTGAGAATACGAATGATAAATACTGTGGGTTCATGATATCGCTTTTTAATTTCTATAATCACTTGTTCAGGTGGAAGTTCCCCCCATTAGTGTGTAAAATATAAGTTTCAAGAAAGAAATTGCTGGCAAGTGATGACAGTATCCCAAACCATCCACCCATCCATCCATCTACACTTCTTTTGTCAGAATTTTCCACTTATTGTGGTTTTGTTACTATCTCTTGTACGCCAAGACACCATAGTTCTTTAATAAAGGCCACTCCCAGTTAGAAGTTGTACTTTCAACTTCTGACACAAAATTGGACATAGCTGTTTCTTCCACAACATTGATATCTGTGGTGGTATCTTTCCCGGTCTCTGTTTCTTCCACAACACTGATATCTGTGGTGGTATCCTTCCCGGTCTCTGGCTGAGGGGAGGTCACCTCTTTCTCATCATAATAATATCGGATCAGCCGCTGAACCCCAGCCTTCATCGCTGGCTTAAGAGCGGCCGTGATCACCGCACCAGCTGGCCCCCCTGACGCGCCCACCATGGCCATCAAAAGATCATAACCCAGGTCTATGGCCCCATCTCGACCCCGTTCCTTGGCCTTGTCAGAGCAGTTCTTAATGGCATAATACAAAGCTGTGCCTAGGTTGTAGTAGGTGCCTACTGCCGGTAGCAAGTCAACCACATTGTGCACTCTCCGTTCCTGCTCATTCTCACAGTCTGTGTTAGAAATCGAACGTTTGGCCCTCTTAGGACCTGGCTGCTCCCAGGCTAAGAGCCGCAGAGCAGAGGACAGGGCATCCACAGAGACTTCCCGGTCTGTGCGTCCACTCTTCTGGAGCTCCTGGAGATGGCGGACGAGGGCTTGTGTAGCTTCCACACCTCCTAATCGGTAAAGCTGAAGCTGAAGAGCCCAGACCTCAGCCTGGCAGCCAGCTTCCTCCAGAGCATTCCTTAGAGCCAGGCCTACTAGGAATTTGGAGACAGGGGGCATGTGAGTGAAGCCAGGCAGGGACTTGGGGAGCAGCATCTGGCAGGACAAGGGCTTGTCTGAGGTTGGCATCTGGTATCCCAACTTTGAGGGAGGGAGCATCGTAGAAACACTCTTTGCCTCTCCTTGTGAAGCAGCATTCACAGGACACAGCAGGAGATAGCAAAGCAGCTGGATTGACATCACTATGAGTCTGAGGCTATGCATGTCAGGAGCTGAGCACCCTGGAACAAGGGAGAACCCCCAAACACTCAGACCATGTCTCTGAAGGTTATAGTCTGCAGGGAGCCCAAGATTCAGGGAACCGCCCCCCTCCCCCATCTACCACCTACCTCCAAGCTTATGTTCTGTTTAGCAAAGGGGTAGGATATGGGAAATGCAGCACAATTTCTGTCATTTCTAGGTCAGAGGGACCTCCCCATTTAATACCCACTCACTTATGGGGGACCCAGATTACCATAAAGTCCAGCCATTGAGAAGTAAGAGTCCCTGGGTAGCTTTGGTAGTTCTTCAATCCTCCTCCTTCCTGTTCTGCCCCACTCTCTGTCCCATGAATAGAAGAGATATTTGGGGCTGCTGAGGTGAAAGGGGCAGGACTGACTGCTAGAGCAAACCCATCAGCCCCTGTGGTGCAGATGAGGCTCCCAATGTTGACATTGGCCAGGGCCTTTGCAAATAAGCCAGGACACAAAGATTCAACCGTGAGGACTTTGATCTTATCTTCCCTGAAGGTCACCTGGCTTTAATTTGGGACAAGGACAGAGTCTACTAAGGACAGCCACGTGTAGACTGCTGGGCTGTATCGATACTCACCAGATGGTCTTTGGAGACTTCACATCCACTAGCACATCTTCATCCACGTTATTATTTTTTATTTTTTAATTTTTTGGTTTTTCGAGACAGGGTTTCTCTTTATAGCCCTGGCTGTCCTGGAACTCACTTTGTAGACCAGGCTCATCCACGTTATTTTTGTTGTGTCTTTTGTGAAGACTTTTTCTGAGACAGGGTTTCTCTGTATAGTCCTGGCTGTCTTGGAACTCACTCTGTAGACCAGGCTGGCCTCAAACTCAGAAATCTGCCTGCCTTTTTGTGAAAATTTGTTTGTTGTTATTTTATGCGCCTGAGTGTTTTTCCAGTATTTCTGTAAGTGCAGGCATCCAGTGCCCAAGGAGAGTGTCGGATCCCCTGGAGCCAGAGTTACAGAGGGTGGTAAGATGCTCTGTGAGTGCTAGAAATTGAACCTGGGTCATGTGCAAGGACAGCCAGTGCTCTTAACCACTCACCCATCTCTCCAGCCCTTTCACCCAGATTTTTAAAAGTTGTGGAACCAGCTGGGGGTGGACCCAAACCTTGAGTTCCAGGACCCAGGAAGCAGGGGCAGATCTCTGAGTTTGAGGCCTACTCAAACTGGTCTATAGAGCAAATTCCAGGACAGTTAGAGCTACACAGAAGAAACCCTGTTTTAAAAAAACAAACAAAAAAGTTGTGCCAGGCGGTGTTGGCGGATGCCTCTAATCCCAGCACTCGGGAGGCAGAGGCAGGTGGATTTCTGAGTTTGAGGCCAGCCTGGTCTACAAAGTGAGTTCCAGGACAGCCAGGGCTATACAGAGAAACCCTGTCTCGAAAAACAAAACAAAACAAAACAAAACAAGTTGTGAGGCCATTCAGCAAGAGGAGAATCATGCTTGGTAGGGAAACCTAGCCAGTTACATAGGGTTAGTGAGGTTTAGATCTGGAAGGAAAACCTACACACAGCATGTGACTACACAGCATGGTTCCTAAGGACACCTAAATACTTGTCCTTTTTTGTTTTTAAATAAGATTTTTCTTTTTTATATGAGTACACTGCAGCTGTCTTCAGACATACCAGAAGAGGGCATTGGATCCCATTACACATGGCTGTGAGCCACCATGGGAATTGAACTCAGGACCTCTGGAAGAGAAGTTGGTGCTCTTAACCACTGAGCCATCTCTCCAGCCCTAAATATTTCTCCTTAAACCACAGGTATCATAGTCCTCTTCCCTCATAGAGAAGACTTCTCTTTGTAACTGATGGAAACCACTACAGAAAGTTGCAGTTGATCAGAATGCAGAGACGTGGAGTCCAGTCTCCATGGATACATCTGTAAAACACTCCCAAGGCTCAGGGAACGTTGCAAAACAGGGGGTGGAAAGATCATAAGGACCACATGGTCAGGAAGTTTGCTGTGAGATTGTGTCTCCTAGAAATGTCAAAAGCTGCACCCATAAAGTTTCACCAGCATGACTACCTAAGCATGAACTGAACAAGCACACCACAAGACACACTAGTGTGGAGGGAGAAAGTTCCTGAGACCTCAGCCAGAGACAATGAACCAGGAACCAAGGAGTCCTGCTATCATGAGGAAGCCTCTTTCTCAGGATAAGCACCAAGGAGTTTTCTGCCTCCAACTCGACAGCCCTGAAAACATATGTACAAGTAACATTATACAGACCGAGCAGGTTATATTTAGGAATATGTATGTATACACATATACATATATGTATATAACAATAATTAATTTTTAAAAAGAGATCATGAATTTGAATGAGAACAAGGAGGGGTGTATGAGAAGGTTTGGAGAGGGAAAAGGAAAAGGGGAAGTGACATAATTCTAGTATACTCTCAAAAGGATGTTTAAAATACATCTTAAGAAAAAAAAAATGAGATCTCCATAGTTTGAGGAGGGAAAGCTTAATGTGGACAGTGTAAACATCTCATTTGCGTTGGTGTCTCCGTGATCTGAATAAATGTTGTCTCAATCCTGCCTTCTCCCTACCACATCATTGAGAAGCCAGAAAGCTACAATTTACAAAAGTAGGCTTCTGGTATTTAAAATATTTACTGATTCTTCTGGACCAGTGTTGTGGAGAGCCCTGGGGCTAATTATGTTTGATGTTAATTCTGTTCTCCTGTGAGGGGTTGCAAACTAGGATTGAGTCAGCACTCAGGTGATTTCCTGAACACCTGCTTCCCACCTTAATTTGTAAAATTAAGAGAGATGATGATTGGGCAGATAAAGGCAAGGTGGAGCGGAAGGTGGGGAGAGAGAAGAAAGAAAAAATGGAAGAGGGAGAGGACACAGAGGAGGAGGAAGAAGAAGAAAAGCAGAGCAGAAGCACATGGCCTGGAGAAACCACAAGTTCTAATGGGTCTCATAGATGTGAAAGATGGCAGTGTAGCAGTAGATCTGCCCAATCTAGGTGCACAGCATGTATTCATATTAACTGAGCTGTGTTTTCATTGCCGGGGCATATTTGGATTGGAGATTTACCGGAACAGACCAGGATCTGTCCTTCTCACCTTTGCCCACGCTGACTACTATATTTTTCCCTTCTGATGCCAGATCACTCTGCCATATCTCATTGTCCTAACGTTTTTGCCCTAGACCTATAATGAAATGAGAAAGGTTCTCAGTATCTTTTGGAGAAGGTTAAGGCAGAAGAGAGTCGGCAGTCTCTGGTAGGAAACCTCTGAACTGTGCTACACAGATACAGGCAGAGAGACTGGTGTCAGACTCACTCGGCAACTTCTGTTTTTCGTTTTTCCTGAGTTCACCAGAAGCACCTCTCCTCCACTGTCTTTTCCTTTGCTTCATCGTTGTTGTGATCATCTCGAGACAAGGTCTTCCTCTGCAGTCCCAGGTGACCTTGCCCCAGTGTGGTGACCCCTGTCTTTCATCTTTGTTAAAGCATTGCAGTCAGGGAGGCCACTGTTTCCAGTCCTTTCTTCTTCTTTTTTAATTAAGTAATTTATTTTATGTCTGAGTACACTGTAGCTGTCTTCAGACACTCCAGAAGAGGGCATCAGATCTCATTACGGATGGTTGTGAGCCTGTCACTTTGGCGACCCGAAGCTGGGACAATTCCACCTTCAGATCGTCCAGTTGTTTCAACAGCTCCTCCTTCTTGCAGCGCAGGTCCCAAGGCTTAATCTTGGCCATTTCGGCCTTGTTCACGGCTCAGGCTGCCTGGTTCGAGAGCCCCTCTATTTCTTGTAGACAATTTATTATTATATTCTTTCTTTTTTAAAATAAATGACATTTATTTTTATTCTATGTGCTTTAGTGTTTTGCCTGCATGTATGTCTGGGTGAGGGTGTCATATTCTTTAGAGTTACAGACAGTTGTGAGCTGCAATGTGCATACTGGTCATTGAACCTGGTCCTCTGGAAGAGCATTCAGTGATTTTTTTTTAAAGATTTATTTATTTTATTTATATGAGCACACTGTAGCTGTCCTCAGACACACCAGAAGAGGGCATCAGATCCCATTACAGATGGTCGTGAGCCACCATGTGGTTGCTGGGAATGGAACTCAGGATCTCTGGAAGAGCAGCCAGTGCTTTTTGTTTGTTTTGTTTTGTTTGTTTTGTTTTTCAAGACAGGGTTTCTCTGTATAGCTTTGGCTGTCCTGGAACTCACTCTGTAGACCAGGCCAGCCTCGAACTCAAGAGATCAACCTGCCTCTGCCTCCCGAGTGCTGGGATTAAAGGTGTGCGCCACCACTGCCCGTTTGCAGCCAGTGCTCTTAACAGCTTAATCTTAATCTCTCCATCCTGCATTCAGTGATCTTAAAAGCTGAGCCATCTCTCCAGCCCCATGATTATTTTCTTTAAATTAAGTTGAAGGGCTCCTTTTTGGTTAAAAAAAATTACACAATTCCTAAAAGAAGGAACAAGCTATACAGAGAAACCCTGTCTCGGAAAAACAAAACAACAACAAAAAGCAAACAAACAAACAAACAAAAAGAAAGGGTATTAGTGTGTAGGTGAAGGGTCCAGCTGGAGGGATTCTGCAGAAATCTGAGGCCAGTCTGGACTGTGAGTGCGATCCTGTCTCAAAAACAAAACAAAAGAAGACCTGAAATACCCACAGCAGCACAAGGGAGTAACACTAGGGTGGAGATGGAGGGCAGAAAATAATCAGTGAAAACAAAAGCAGCTTCTTTAAAAAGGTGAACAAGCCGGGCTGTGGTGGCGCACGCCTTTAATCCCAGCACTTGGGAGGCAGAGGCAGGCGGATTTCTGAGTTCGAGGCCAGCCTGGTCTACAAAGTGAGTTCCAGGACAGCCAGGGCTAAGGAGAAATCCTATCTCGAAAAAAAAAAAAAGTTGAACAAAATTAACACATTGTTATCTACATGACTAGGAAGGAGGGGAAGGGAGAGGGGGAAGGAAGAGAAGGAGAAGGAGAGGGAGGAGAAAGAGGAAAGGGGAAAGGAAAGGGAGGGGGAGGAGGAAATGGGGAGCAACAGGGTGAGGGAGGGTATTCAAATGACTTGAATCAGAATGAAAACGGGGACATTATTATCTATTTAACTGAAATTATAAAGATTATAAGACAGCCAGGCCTAGTGGCTCATGTCTACATTCCTTCCTTCCATACTGAAGGCTGAAGCAAGAGGATTGCTGAAAGCTTGACACTGCTCTGAGCTGTACAGTGAGTTCCAGGTCAGCCTGGGCTATGATGTGAGGTTTTAACCCTCCCCTCACTAGAAGGATTATAAGAGTATTATACACCAGGCAGTGGTGGTGCACGCCTTTAATCCCAGCACTCGGGAGGCAGAGGCAGGCAGATTTCTGAGTTTGAGGCCAGCCTGGTCTACAAAGTGAGTTCCAGGACAGCCAAGGCTACACAGAGAAACCCTGTCTCGAAAAAAAAAAAAAAAGATTTCATCAACAGCCTCACCCCAAATCAAACCCAAGAAGGGTACCAAAGCACACACTTCGTCACTTGGGAGGCTGGCTGGAGGATTGTCAAGAGGTGTGGATTCACTTGGAACAGAGTGTCAGGCAGTTGTTAGCCCCGTGCAGGTCCTGGGAACTGAAATCCTGTCCTCTGAAGGAACACTGCTCTTAACTGCTGAGCCTTCCCACTGGCCCTCCTTTTGATTCTTAAACATTGGTTTCTCTTTCATGCTAGCTCAGAAACATAGGAGGTATTATTACTATGCATGCTATTAGCCAATCCTAAAACGCCTCTGTCAGCATCTTTAATGACTCCTGTGGTGTTGTCAGAGTGAGAAACACTTCTGTGAGAGTCAACACAGACCAATACACGTGAGCTTACTTGACTTGCCCTCCTAAAAGCATTGGGTTTTTGTTTGTTTGGTGTCGCGAGCTGTCCCCACCCAGCAGGGAATGAGACGCAGGACAACCAGGTTTCTTCTCAGGAGGGTTTACTCAGGAAAATGTAAAGTAGCAAAATGGTGGAATGGCCCCGCTTCCTGGGAGCAGCCAATTAAACCCTGTCCTGACCAATCACCAAGCTGCCCCGTGGCTCTCCTCATACACCAGGTGGTCTCGGGCACAAGATCAAACAACAGCTGACACTGCCTAATGCCAATTAAGAGTGGCGCATGCCTTTAATCCCAGCACTTGGGAGGCAGAGACAGGCGGATTTCTGAGTTCGAGGCCAGCCTGGTCTACAAAGTGAGTTCCAGGACAGCCAGAGCTACGCAGAAAAACCCTGTCTCGAAAAACCAAAAAAAAAAAAAAAAAAAAAAAAAAAAAAAAAAAAAAAAAAAAAAAAAAAAAAGAGTTGTTTATACCAGTACAGCTGAGGCGGTCAGTGCCGTCTTTAAGGAGCAATTGAATGGCTCCCTACAGGTTGGTTTTTTTGTTTTTTAGTTTTTTTGTTTGTTTGTTTAGTTGATTTTTTGGTTTTTCGAGACAGGGTTTCTCTGTGTAGCCCTGGCTGTCCTGGAACTCACTCTGTAGACCAGGCTGGCCTCAAACTCAGAAATCCGCCTGCCTCTGCCTCTCGAGTGCTGGGATTAAAGGCGTGCGCCACCACACCCGGCACTGAAAGCATTGTTGATCCTTTAGTATTATTTCAGATTCTTTTGGGTAGGTGTAGTCTCTGGGTTACTTTTTTGCATTTCTTTGTTGTCTGTTTGTTGGTTTGTGGCATTGACATGGTGCCTGTGCAGAGCTCATGGGACAACCTGCCAGAGTTGTTTTTCTCTGTCCACCATATTGGTTCCAGGGATAGAACTCAGGTCATCAGGCTTGGTGGCAAATGTCCTTACCTGAAAGGGTCCGCACAATTGCCTCACCAGCAAGAACGGACGCAGACACCAGGATACTTCTGCAGCAAGCATTTATTTCCACATGAAGAGGAAGACTCCGAGCCCCCAAAAGGCACTGCCTATATACACCCTGAAGCGTCCTGTATGCTTCTGATTGGCTGCTCACTCACCACGCCCCAGGATGCACGCTCACCTTCAGCACATGCGCAGTCGACTTGTTTACTGGGGAGAGCACCGGATGTGGCTCTCTACACTTACCCACCTGCTACATCCACTCCATTAGCAACCCGTGTGACAGGCTGGAAAGTCTGAGCGCAGTCCCAAGGCAAAAAGCTCAGGGAAACTTAGTCTTCTGGAATTGTGGCATCCTGTACAAAGAATCCTCCAACGTCCTTGCATTAGTTGGTAAACAGATCTGTGTGCTTTCCCCTAATATTGCTAAGTGCTTCTAAAAATTCATATTTTAACATATAGCTAAGTTAGATTCTAGGCAGCCCTTGATCCAACCTTGAGCATGTATAGCTAAGTCACTGCCCTACACAGTAATTCACCACTACCTAGGAATAAGGAAGTTTGCGACCTGAGAAGGAACCAGACTAGATACTTAGAACTATAGCTAGCTGAGTTACACCCAGATACAAGTATTTACAATGGCCTAGGGGGAAGGTGGACTATGACAAGGACATGAAGCCCTTGCCCCTGGCTTCTTTTTTTTTTTTTTTTTTTTTTTTTGGTTTTTCGAGACAGGGTTTCACTGTATAGCCCTGGCTGTCCTGGAACTCACTCTGTAGACCAGGCTGGCCTCGAACTCAGAAATCCGCCTGCCTCTGCCTCCTGAGTGCTGGGATTAAAGGCGTGCGCCACCATGCCCGGCTGCCCTGGCTTCTAAATTTAAGCTGACCTCAGGTGGAATTGTTTTTGATCCCAGTTGTTAACCTTGAAACTTATCCCAGTTGGTTCTTGCCAGTCCTTCCCCACATACATTGTTTTGTTATCTTGCCGGTGTGTCACCTAACTTCCCCATTTTCTTCTGTATAAAAGTCTGATGCTCAATTTGACACAATACATTCAGATCCACACTCTCTTGTGTCGGTGTCTGTTTGTCACTCACTGAAACTTTGCCCACTTCCTCAAAAGAAGTCGACCCACGCAGATAAGGGATCCAGAGGGTCTGCGGCACTCACTGAGCCATCTCAGGGCCCTTAGTTATTGTTATTATTATTTTCAAGTAGGGATGTTCTACTTACACTCATCCTCTATTTTTATTTTTACACTTATTTTCTTTTTAATTGTGTGTGTATGAGTGTGTATATGGGTGTATACAAGTGTGTTTATGAGTGTGTGTATATGTGTGTATGTGTTTAAATGTGAGTATGTATATGTCTGTGTATGAGTGTATGTGCTTGAATGTGTGTGAGTATGTGGGTATGTGTGTGTGTGTGTGTGTGTTTATGAATGTCTACCATGTGTTTTTTGGGTGCCCATGGTATGTGTGTCTGTATATGTATGTGTGTGTGAGAGAGAGTGTGTATGTTTATATATGTGTATATGTATGTGAATGTGTATGAGTATGTATGTGTATGTGTGTTATATGTATTTGTGTTAATGAGTGTGTGTATATATGTGTGTGCAAGTCTATGTATGAGTATGTGTATATGTGTGTGTGTGTGTGTGTGTATGAATGGCTACCATGTGTGTTTGGATTCACATGGTGTGTATGTCTGTGTATGTGTGTGTGTGTGAGTATGCATATAAGTCTGTGTGTGCTAAAGAGAAAGTGTGTGTGTGTGTCTGTGTGTCTGTGTTTGTGTGTATGAATGTCTACCATTTGTATTTGGGTGGCCATGGCAGCTAGATGAGGGTGTCACATCTACAGCTGGAGTTACAAGCATCTCTGTACAATTTATACCCTATCTCCTCAGTCCTGGGTGCTGGGTACTGAACTCAGGTCCTCTGGAGGAGCAGGCATAGGCTCTTAACCTCTGAGTCAAACAAGAAACAACAACAAAAAATGAAACTGTTTGGTTTTTTTTCAATCTTTATATAAATACACAGCAGTTCCTAGTAGCAGACTGGTGAACTACCCTCTTGGATGTTCAGTGGCTATGCTTGGAGGCCTATATGATGTGGTCAGAGGGGTTAAAAGGAAGAATATTTGCCCCTGCAAATACGGCACATCTCTTCAGATGTCCTGTAACTATTCTCTTGTTCAGGGAGGCCATGGAAATGAGACTCCATTTGGTAAATTCTAACCAATGTCCAGTCTACAAAGAGGGCTGTCAACACAGAGGGGGAATTCCTCCATGCTTCTGAGAGAAACTGTAGTTAGACACAGCCTTTGATTTATCCTCACAAAGATGAAATAACTGGTAAAAGCCAGTTCCTCTCACCCAAGTGAGTCCTGATGACAAGACCTTCAACTGATTTCATAGAAAAAATAAAAAGCAAAGCCAGGGAGATGTCTCTTCAGCTATGGTTTTATTTTTCTGGGATTTTAATTTTTTTATTTTTTTGGTTTTTCGAGACAGGGTTTCTCTGAATAACTCTGGCTGTCCTGGAACTCATTTTGTAGACCAGGCAGGCCTAAAACTCAGAAATCCGCCTGCCTCTGCCTCCCAAGTGCTGAAATTAAAGGCGTGCAACACCACTGCCCGGGACTTTCTTCTTGATAAGAAAATGATGCTTGCTGGAGAGATGGTTCAGTGGTTAAGAGCACTGCCTGCTCTTCAAAAGGTCCTGAGTTCAAATCCCAGCAACCACATAGTGGCTCACAACCATCCCTAATGGGATCCAATGCCCTCTTCTGGTGTGTCTGAAGACAGCTACAGTATATTCACATATTTAAAATAAATAAATCTTAAAAAAGGAGGAGAAGGAGAAGGAGAAAATGATGCTCAAATATCAACCTCAGACCTTGGCTCACTGCAGCACACCTATACCCAAGAGGGACAAGTCTGCTTCTGTTTTAAAATAAAAATTGAAATATGACTAAATATCTCTTCTCTGTGTATGAAGAAGCCATATGGACAGGTGTCAAGTTGATTTTAGCCACCCCAGCAGCTATCATTACAGACCCTGTGTTTTTAAAATAAACTGAAAAAAGGAAGTGAGAAAAATTTAATTGTAAGAGTTTTTCTTAGAATGAAGAAGTAGAGTTTCAGATTGTATAGATTTACGAGGACAGAAGAAGAAACTCACCAAGTATATAAAGTTGGCATCCCACCAAATGGGTGGTTCTCACAGATTTATTTCTCACACTTTTTTGAGGTTCTGACAAAATTAAGATGTCATCTGTATGGTTTCTTTCTTTTTTTTTTTAAAGATTTATTTATGTATTATATGTGTGTACACTGTAGCTGTCTTCAGACACTCCAGAAGAGGGCATCAGATTTTGTTATGGATGGTTGTAAGCTACCATGTGGTTGCTGGGATTTGAACTTGGGACCTTCGGAAGGGCAGTCAGTGCTCTTAACCACTGAGCCATCTCACCAGCCCCAATCTGTATGGTTTCTATCCTTGCATACACCTCGTGACATCCTGCGGCCTGTCCTCAACGTGACGAGAAAACCTAAAGCAAACCCAGTGACTTCTCAGCCTCACTGCTTGACTTGCAGAGGGTTGCCTTCCGCCTCTTGGAAAGGTCTCTTCTGTTGGCCCCGAAGATGCTAATGTTTCTTCCCCTTCCTCCTCTTTGTAACAGGCTCGACAGCCGCCTATGCAGCCTAGACTCTCTGCAGTGCTGGGATTATAATTCTGAGCACCCATACCTAGCTCTTTTCTCTTATATGCTGCTCAAGCCACAGCATGCACAACACCTCTGCCCCAACTTCTCACTTCCTCAAGTAAGGTTACAGACCTCACATGGCCTAACTGGGGACTTCAGAGGGCTACCGATGGTAACATACCTCCTCTTACCCTGTAACCAAATGTGTCCCTCACACCCCATATGCTCAGATACCCATGTTCCTCCTGAGGAATTCCTTACCCTCCAGGACCACCAATTATGGGAAACCTCCCCCATTTCTCTGAGACTATCTCAGGTCTACTATTGCTGTGATGAAACACCATGACTAAAAGCAATCTAGGGAGGAGAGGGTTTATTTCACTCACACTTCCATAGAAATAGTTCATCATCAAGAGCAGCGAGGGCAGGAACCTGGAAGCCGGGAGCCAGAGACTGGTTTCCTCCTCATGGCTTGCTCAGCCTGCTTTTTTTTTTTCTCTTGTTCTGGTCAACCCCGCTCACTCCGCTCGACCCCGCTTGCTCCCGCCAGCTCTGCTCGCTCCGGCCAGCCCCACTCGCTTTGGAGACAGATGTTGAGGTTTGCAGGGAAACACATTTGTCTCTACGTCAGGGACTGCAGGTTTCACCCTGACAAGGGAGACAGTCTCTGCAAGAACAATATATGTTTTTTGTTTGTTTGTTTTGTTTGTTTGTTTCAAGACAGGGTTTCTCTGTATAGCCCTGGCCGTCTTAGAACTCACTTTGTAGACCAGTCTGGCCTCGAACTCAGAAATCCGCCTGCCTCTGCCTCCCGAGTGCTGGGATTAAAGGCCTGTGCCACCACACCCAGCACAATATATGTTTTTAACCACTGTCTTAGTCAGGGTTTCTATTCCTGCACAAGCATCATGACCAAGAAGCAAGTTGGGGGGAAAGGGTTTATTCACCTTACATTTCTATACAGCTGTTCATCACCAGTCAGGACTGGAACTCAAGCAGGTCAAAAAGCAGGAACTGATTCAGAGGCCATGGAGGGATGTTCTTTACTGGCTTGCTTCCCCTGGCTTGCTCAGCCTGCTCTCTCTCTCTCTCTCTCTCTCTCTCTCTTTTGTTTTTTGTTTTTTGAGACAGTGTTTCTCTGTAGCCCTGGCTGTCCTGGAACTCACTTTGTAGACCAGGCTGGCTTAGAACTTAGAAATCCCTCTGCTTTCCAAGTGCTGGGATTAAAGGCATGTGCCACCACGCCCTGCCCTCAGCCTGCTCTCTTATAGAACCCAAGACTGCCATCCCAGAGATGGTCCCACCCACAAGGGGCCCGTGATCACTAATTGAGAAAATACCCCACAGCTGGATCTCATGGAGGTACTTCCCCAACTGGAGCTCCTTTCTCTGTGATAACCCAGCTGTGTCAAGTTGACACAAAACTAGTCAGTACAACCACTAAGCCATTTATTTAGCCCATAGTGTGTGTGTGTAGGGATATTTGTTTGTTTGTTTTGAGACATGGTCTCTTTGTGTAGTCCTGGCTGTCCTGAACTCATTCGCTGTCCTGAACTCATTCTGTAGACCAGGCTGGTCTTGAACTCAGAGGTTGTCTTAGTCAGGGTCTCTATTCCTGCACAAACATCATGACCAAGAAGCAAGTTGGGGAGGAAAGGGTTTATTCGACTTATACTTCCACATTGCTGTTCATCACTGAAGGAAGTCAGGACTGGAGCTCAAGCAGGTCAGGAAGCAGAAGCCGTGGAACTTTTTTCTTTTTTTTCTTTCTTTCTTTCTTTTTTTTTTTTTTTGAGACAGGGTTTCTCTGTGTAGCCCTGGCTGTCCTGGAACTCACTTTGTAGACCAGGCTGGCCTCGAACTCAGAAATCTGCCTGTCTCTGCCTCCCGAGTGCTGGGATTAAAGGCGTGCACCATCACGCCCGGCTCAGCCTGCTCTCTTAACCCAAGACTACCAGCCCAGAGATTGTCCCACCCACAAGGGGCCTTTCCCCCTTGATCACTAATTGAGAAAATGCCTTACAGTTGAATCTCATGGAGGCATTTCCTCAACTGAAGCTCCCTTCTCTGTGATAACTCCAGCTGTGTCAAGTTGACACAAAACTAGCCAGTACAGAGGTCTACCTGCCTCTGCCTCCTGAGTTCTGGGATTAAAGGCCACCACTGCCCAGCAGCTGCTTACTATTTTTAACAGCATCTTAAGAAGCAGGTCTTGGGGCTGGTGAGATGGCTCAACGGGTAAGAGCACCCGACTGCTCTTCCGAAGGTGATAAGTTCAAATCCCAGCAACCACATGGTGGCTCACAACCATCCGTAACGAGATCTGGCTCCCTCTTCTGGAGTGTCTGAGGACAGCTACAGTGTACTTACATATAATAAAATAAAATAAATCTTTAAAAAAAAAAGAAGCAGGTCTTGAAGTTGACTGGTAGCTAAGGACAACCTTGAGCTTCTAATCCTCTTGGCTTTCCTTCTCTAGTGCTGAGATGACAGGTACTCACACCACACTTGGTTTTTCTGGCTGTGTGTGTGTGTGTGGGGGGGGGGTGGATAGACCCTAGAACTTTGTGAATCTAGACAAGCCTTTCACAAGGGCTAGGATTATAAGCATGAGATACTTACCACATTCTGAGATTACCTTGGAATTTTAGCATGTGAATTATTTTGTCCATGACAGACTTGCTGAAGGTCATTTCCCGGTCTCCTCTCACCCTGCTCCCTCTCTATAGAAGCAGACCTATCAGATTCAGGGCAAGAGTCACAGGTCCAGTCCATAACTCTCCTGCTGTTTTGTTCTTGTTCTGCTATGTGGATATGGACAGCTTAATACTCTTTTTTTTTTTTTTTTTTTTTTGTTTGTTTTTTCAAGACAGGGTTTCTCTGTATAGCCCTGGCTGTCCTGGAACTCACTTTGTAGACCAGGCTGGCCTCGAACTCAGAAATCCGCCTGCCTCTGCCTCCCGAGTGCTAGGATTAAAGGCGTGCGCCACCACGCCCGGCTAGCTTAATACTCTTATGTAGCCCAGCTGGCCTTGAACTTTCTGCAGTCCCACCTCAGCCCCTCAAACACTCATAATCCTTTTTTTTAAATAAATATGATTGGGGGCCAGAGAAATGGCTCAGTTAAGAGCGTTGGCTGTTCTCCAGAGGACTTGAGGTTTGATCCTGGCACACACAAAGCTGCTCACAACTGTCCTCTGTGATTCCAGTTCAGGGGGTCTGAGGCCCTCTTCTGATGTCTGTCGGTACCAGGTATGCACGTGGGGCACAGACAGATATGCAGGTGTGGTGTGTGCACATACGGAGGGCGAGTCAACATCAGGTGTCTTCTTCAATCACTTTCCACCTCATTTTCTTTTCTTTTCTTTTTTTTTTTAAGATTTATTTATTTATTATATGTAAGTACACTGTAGCTGTCATCAGACATCCCAGAAGAGGGTGTCAGATCTCATTATGGATGGTTGTGCGCCATCATGTGGTTGCTGGGATTTGAACTCAGGACCTTTTGAAGAGCAGTCAGTGCTCTTAACCACTGAGCCAGCTGGGCGTAGTGGCGCGCGCCTTTATTCCCAGCACTTGGGAGGCAGAGGCAGGTGGATTTCTGAGTTCGAGGCCAGCCTGGTCTACAGAGTGAGTTCCAGGACAGCCAGGGCTATACAGAGAAACCCTGTCTCGAAAAACAAAACAAAACAAAACAAACAAACAAAAAAACCACTGAGCCATCTCACCAGCCCCCACCTCATTTTCAAAGTTTCAGATGTACATATAATGCTTTCTGCTCACATTCATTCTCCTTATCCCCCATTCTGGTCACATTCATGCCCCCTCTTCCCCCCCCCCCATTTCTGGTCACATTCATGNCTCCTCTTCCCCCCACTTCTGGTCCCACTCATCTCCCTTACCTCCCCCATCCCAGTTGCCATCTCACTTTCATGGCTTCTGTATGGTTTTGCTTTTTCTCAGTGACTCATTAGATTTAACAAGGACAGCTCTTATGGATGTGGGTATGGAGCTATCTACTGGAGCATCTGTAACTCACCAGAGAGGCTAAGCACTCGACAGTAGCTCATTCTTGGCATCTTGAGATTCCCTGCACTTACACTGTTTGCTGCAAAGGGCAGCATCCTTGGGTGTGTGCACTATCCTGAGACTCGAATGTAGGTCTCCCGGCGGGAACCTTACACTACAGCCAGGACAGCCAGGGCTACACAGAGAAACCCTGCCTGGTAAAAAGAAAAAAACAAAACAAAAAAGATCCCCAGAAGTGGAAAAAAGGGGGAGGGGAGACCATATTGTAATCTGGGTCTGTAAGAAATGGCAATAAATACAGCAGGAGGTGGTGACTCCAGGCCAGGAGTTTTAGGTGAGGCCTAGCTGGATAAGGCCATGCAGTATGGACACCAGCTCCTAAACTGCTTCCCTTAGGCTATGGTCTGAAGAGCGCCCTAGACACTCCAACATCTGTCCTCATAAAGTCCCAGGGACAAACCAAATTCCCATTCCACCAAAGTTAACCCTGGGAGCTAAATGAGTTTATTAGGGTTACTTACAGAACTTGGGTGACCCTAAAGCAGTGGCCCCAGCAAGGGTGATGGTTCTCCACCTTGCTTAGATGCTCCCCCTACCCCCTTCTTCCACAGCTCCTAGTTTATACTCTCTAACCTCTCCCTGAAATCCTGAGGCTATGTGCAATTAGGGCCGAATTACCTGTAATTGTCTGGGAGGAGTGGCTGGATACTCAGATGAGGGTCTGTGACCTTTTCTGTCCCTCCTTCTGTCAGGAAAGGTCAGCAATCAACAAGCCCAGCTATGGTGGTCCTTTGCAAGCAGGGTCTGCAGCAGTTTGGCTCAGAGGGTACAGAGTCTGGTACAATATCTCAACCATTACCCCCCGGCTTTTGTTCCTTTTAAGCTGGGCCCAAGAAGTGAGAGTTGGGGGTGGCAAGCTGACTCAGTAGGTAAAGTGTCTCCATCACACCTGGGGACGGAGAAGTCCCCAGAAGCCAGAATCACCAAATCACCAGAAGCCACAGGGAATGAAAACAGTGACTCATGACTGTGGTCCTCTGACTTGCACACACACCTGACCTCCTCCTGTGCTGTGGCACGGGAGTGCTGGCCCACACACTCACATGTTCACACACATTGTAACACATTGCTAATAATAAATACAATAAAAAATTAAAAAGGAGCCGGGCGTGGTGGCGCACGCCTTTAATCCCAGCACTCGGGAGGCAGAGCCAGGCGGATTTCTGAGTTTGAGGCCAGCCTGGTCTACAAAGTGAGTTCCAGGACAGCCAGGGCTATACAGAGAAACCCTGTCTCGAAAAACAAACAAACAAACAAACAAACAAAAAAAAAAAAAAAAAAAAAAAAAAAAGGAAATGGGAATGACTGTTTGACTTGGTGTCTGTCCATCCCTGCACTGCTCCACTTCCATACAGTGACAGGAACCCCCAGAGTCCTGTACGGTCCCTCTGGCTGTAGACCCTATCCAGATCCCTGTCCCATAAATAGGGGAAATGGCTGTTTCTCTACAAGTATCTGCCCATTTGAATGCATTGCTCAAACCTTTGGCCTCAAGACATTGGAATGTACCTTGTGTCCCCCACACAGCCCTCTCTAGGTACAGAAGGAACCACAGAACCCAGTCTAGAAATCCTGGAGGTCAGGCAAGCACTTTTCAGCCCGAGGCAAGAGGACCACTCCAAGCTCAAGGCTAGCATGAACTTTGTACTGAGTTCTGGGCCAGCTGGAGCTATGAATTTATATTAAACTCTCTTAAAGCGCCCAAATCAGTGACTCCAATATAGAAGCAGCTTTTTGTCTTATCAGTTTAACACTTTACAGAAGTAGGCTCAGAGGTGAACCCCTTGTCTACTATTCCTGCGTACCTGGGCTCAACCCCAACACTATGAAAGCAGAGCTGAGGGCACAGGTCTGTGATCCTAGCACTTGGAAAGCTGAAGTAGGAGTCCCATAAACTTGAGGCTGGCCTGGGCTACATAGCAAGAACAATGGCCACAAAGCAAGAAGATTTAAAATACCAGAACAAACACAGACATGGTGGAGCACACCTTTAATCTCAGCATGTGAAGGCAAAGGCAGGTGGCTCTCTGAGTTCCAAGCCAGATAGGGTTACCCAGTCAGACCATGTCAAAAACAAAACAAAACAAAACAAAACAAAACAACAAATCTTCCTTCCCTTAATATCCCAAAACAAATTAAGACGAATACAAACAAGACCCAGAATTCAGCTCGGGAATTAAAAAGTATTAAGCAGGTAAAGAGGGAAATTGCAATACCCGTAGCATTTAGAAACTGAAAGACTGAAGTCATATCAAGGAACTTCACCCATTAGGATCAAAGAAGACAATGTATCAATGGTAAAATGCAGCCAGCGTCTAGCTACACACCATGGGCAGCTGCTGTGTGCACACCTACTAAAGGGCTATGAGAAAGTTCATGCCATGCCTAGGAGGCCTTGTCTATCCAAAATAGGTCTGAAAATATTCCCACGCAAGGTTCACGAAAATACGCCTCAAAATGACTGCAAGTCGAGCAACAAAGTATACTCGATCTTCTACTGGAATCGTGGCCTCTGTAAGTTCTGGGCTACTCATCAGCCTGCTGGCTAGTTCATTTGCACGTCCCCAAGACTCGATGGTACACTGCTGGGTGACATTGACTGCAGAGGCCTTGAACTCTCTTACCAGGTCAACAGGAGGGAGCTTGTCAGCCATCTCCACCAGCACCTGGGCCATCTCATACAACACCAACCCAGGTTCAGAGGTACACGCCTCAGGCAGGGTAACTGAGCGTGGGACCCTCTTCACATCCCCAGGGGATGGCATCAGATGCCTCAGAATGACTACATTGTTGCTGATCCCTTCCTCCTGGCTACGCTTTTCACTCTGGAGGACCAGGGTTTCCGTGTTGTCTTTTCCTGCCATCTCACTGAGCCGAAGCTGCAGAGCATAGGCCTCAGCAGGGCAGCCAATGTTTTCCAGGACAACTCTCAGTGCTAAGAGGGACAAGTACTCAGACAGAGGAGCTGCGGGGGACACTATGTACAAGAGGTCCTGACAGGCACTGGGGGTTGGAGGAGGAATTTTGTTGGGGAGCACATTTGATGTGGGTTCGGTTCCTGTGACGGCTGGCAGGCCTCCATTCTGAGTCTTCCACGGAAAGGCGGTCACCGGGGACAGTAAGATACAGCCAAAAAACAATGCAGCCTGGATCATGGTGGGTCCACAGGACAGCCCTGTTGGGAAGCAGAACTCAGGTGAGGAGGGGGCAGATATTCAACAAGAACAGGCACCAAGAATGGCCAGAGTTTGGTAGAGTCTGGATCTCTGGAGACTTCAGTTTCCTTGGACATGTCTTTACTCCTACTTAGAGGCTGTTTGTTACCCTCACCTGTCTGGCAAGCAGCAGAGGAATGAGATGGTCCTGTCTCACTCAGCACGTCCCTAGTTGGAGCGGCTACCTTCCAGAGCTTAACTTCTTGTAGTTAATGACTGAAAACAAGTATTTACCACCTCTCTCTGGGCAGACTTTATTTGACCAGCTATTGCCCCATCCTGACAGACAAGGCTCCTCCTCTGTGGCTCGGCTGTCCCTAGACCATAGTCCGGTCTCTGTATCCTCTAGGCAGTGGAAAGTTTGTTCTCTTTTTTGAGACTGGGCCTTCTGTAGCCCTAGCTGGCTTGGAATTCAACTAATTAGCCAAGGATGACCTTGGATTCTGATCCTTCTGCCACTACAGCCCCAATACGGGGATTTATGGGAATCTCCCACCACGTGCAGTTGCTGTGGTACTGGGAATGAACTCCAAGGATTTATGCATGTTAGGGAAGCACATTACCAGCTGGGCTACATTCCTAGTCCATGTGTCATGTTTAGTTGAAAGATTTACCAATCAAAAATTTTGAAAAATAGAACCTACAGAAAATCACATTATAGCAGAACAGTCTTTTGAGTTTTTACTTTGTTTTTTTGTTTGTTGTTTGGTAGAGTTTTTGTTGTTTTTTTTGAGACAGGGTTTCTCTGTCTAGCCCTGGTTGTCCTGGAACTCAATCTGTAGACCAGGCTGGCCTCAAACTCATAGATATGCCTGAGTCTGCCTTCTAAGTGCTGGGATTAAAGGCAAGTACCCACAGAGGCCAGTTGAGCTGGAGTTACAGGCAGTTGTAAGCTATCTGACATGGTTGCAAGGACTCAAAATTCTAGTCCTTTGCAGGAAGTCTTACATGTTCTTAACCACTGAGCCATCTCTCCAGCCAGTATTTACTTGTTGTTGAGATAGTCCTGGCTATCCTGGAGCTAGGTAGACCAGGTTAGCCTTGATACCCACAGACATCTTCCTGCCTCTGCCTGCAACTGCTGAGATTAAAGGTGTGAGCTACCATTACTCACCTTGCTGCCTTTTTTTTTTTTTTTTTTTTTTTGACACTTTATAGCTTAAGCTGCCTAACTTCCTATATAGTCTAGCTTATCTTCCTTTAGTCTCCAGAGTGCTGGGATTATAGACATGAGCTACTACCATACCCATTTTGTTTCAAGACAGGGTTTTAGGGTAAAAGGGTTTTTTTGGAGATTTTATCAAAGCCTCATGAGGACCTGAACCAACAGGCATGTACCCCATGGTCAGCAAGATGAAACATCTTGTTACTTGTAAAGAAGAGGAAGAAGAGGAGGAGGAGGAGGAAGACAACAAAAGTCTTTTTAAAAATTACATTTATTGTCAGGCTGATTTTTTTTTAATTACATTTATTGGCCCACGAGTAGGGCTATATGACTCTTTTCCCTCTCTCTCATGGCAATTCTCTTGCCTCTGTCTCCCACATGATGGGATTAGCTCACACTTCCAAGCTCAGTTCAGGAGATGTCTTTAAATTTTACTCTTAAAGTTCTTCAGAAGACACAACAGATGGCTGGCTGGTCGCTCTGAGATGAGCAACTGTTAGTTTTACACGTTTAATATGAAACACAAATCAAGGATGTTTGTCAGCTTGAGAGTGGTGCATCCCAGCTCTCCCTCAACTGTAGCATTGGGCTTAATCACGTGTCCTGGGATGAACCAAGGGCAAGAAAATGGGAGGAGTCCAGTGCCTCGTGAGGACGGTATGAATGCCTGTGCTGGGTCGGAAGCCAAGGCGCAGTCCAGGGAGGAGTCCAGGCTGCCTTGAACCTTTCACCACTCTTCATTTGCTACGAGAAGGATCCAGAGCCCGGCTGTGCGCACCGATGAATCTGAGCAAGGACTGACTGCAAGGACTGCACCAACATTGCCGCCTAAAACTCCCGGGCTGTCAGTGCAGAGAAGATTGCTTTCAACGCAGGCAAGTCGCTTTTGCGCCTTCCAACTCACATCGGTCAAACGCATCTGGCTTTCAGTCATCCTCATCTTCATCCTCAATCTGAAACCGTTTCTTCCTGTGGATTCTTGGCGTTCCCGACACTGCTGCCATGGGAACGACAGGTAAGAGATGGAAATGGAAAGCATCTAAGCTCATAAAAGGACCGCAAGGCAAATGGCCGCGTCTACACTGAAGACAGAGTCCCTACCTCGCCTCCTCCACTCATCTTCCTCTTCGTCACTGTCCAGCAGTTGCTGCTTCTTGGGTGCTGAGTTCCATTCTTCCTCCCCAGTGGTCTCCTCTGCAGTGATGTAAGACAGTCAGGGAAGCGGCCCTGCATCATCTCAACCATCATACAGCCCTCACACCACACGGTGGCACAGTTAAGTCACCAAGCGATGGCCATAGCACTTTACCTTCTGTAGGCTCCAAGCTTGCTTTCCTCTTACGGGCTGACAGAAGGGCTCTCAGGGCTTCAGCTCGGTCCTCACTGGGACCCTGCTCTCCAGGGACTCCTGGGTCTGGCTCTGGCTCCTCTTCCCTTTGCTCCTCCTTTTCTGGCTCCTCTTCTCTTTGCTCCTCATTTTCTTGCTGACTCAAAGAAGCAGCCACCCTCCGAAGCTGGGTGGAGCTCAGTTTGGCTGGAATTCTCCAGAAGGTTTCCTATAAGTACACAGCAGGTGAGATCACTGCCAGGGAGGACCGGCCTCTCTGGCCACTCTTCTGCTCTATTAGTCATTGAGTAAGCGTGACCCTCTGTCAGGAATGACCCACAGGAGTTGTGAATTTGACTTACTACTCATCATATACACCCAGTACCTAGCTCAGTGCTACACCAGGTCACATTCACTGTGAATACAGCTATTAGCAATGAATACAGGAAAGGATCCGGGTCATGTAAAAAGTAAGCCTGTAAGATCCATGCTCAGAATCAATGGGGGACGGGGGTGGCTGGGCAAGATGCTATAGCGCCACTGGACTGGGCACCCGAGCAACTATCCCCAATTCCTGAGTCAGACAGGCAATCAGACTGCCTCTCTGAGGAAGCGCTGAGCTGACTCTTGAAGGCAGGTTGAGGGTCAAGAGGAAGAAGGTATGTGGGGGTGTGCACATGTCTCTGTGTGTGGACCTTGGATGTGTGGCTGCAGCCTTCCAACAGGACTGGGAAGATCAACTGGTTATGCATGAACAGACCTGCCATGAGCAGGGTAGAAAGCAGTCTGGGATGGCTGTGGTGTAGAGCAGGTGTGGCTGGATGGCCATGCAAAGACAGGCATGCCTCTGGGAGGCTGCGGCACACGGAACCATCATTGCTCCAGACAGACAAAGGGGCAGCATGGAACCCGATTTAGGGAAGTGGAGGCTAGAGGGGAGAGACTGACTCGGGAATCTTGGGAGGCAAAGACAAAGCAGCAGGGAGGATCTGGGCAACAACATGGTGCCCTCTAAGCAGGAGGAGGACCAGAGCTCCGGGCTGACACGGTCCTGCTCACTCTGATACTCGCCTGCCCTGAGCTGGGCGGCCGGATCCCGAGTTTGCGTAGCAGATGCTGAAACTGTTCGTTCTCCATCGCTTCCTCATTTTCCTCTGTCAGAGGCACCAGAGGGATTGCCTGGGAGCAGCCTGGAGACATGGTGACAAGGTGGCAGAGGGTCTGCTCTGGGTCACACCAGGCCCAGGCCAACCAGTGTCCAATGCTTACCATCCTCTTCTCGGTCATTGGCTGCTCGAATCAGGGAGCTCTGGAGCCACAGGAGGGGAGCGGAGAGGCCTGGGCAGAGGAGAAACTTGGACTTGGGTCTCCTTCCCTTGCTACCCGCCTCTACCTTCGACATCTCCCCCAACTCAAGTCCTTACCTTCCTGACGCAGGCTCTGACCGAGGTTTTCAGCGGAAAGAGATGAGCTGCCTTGACCCTGTCCTGCTGGCAAGCCTTCCTCACTCTCCTCATCTTCACTCTCGCCCTCTGGCAAGTATTCTTCCTCCTCTTCTGGATCTTCCTGCCAGGAGTCTCTCAGGGATTCTTCTCCATTCTGCTGAAATTCATTGCAGACACAGGAATGAGAAAACGGCCTCAGGAGGCCCTAGTGGGCTTCTGGTTTCTGTACACCCATGGAGGGCCCCCCCCATATGAACAGCCTGAGGCAGGATGAGTCCTACAGTGCTTTGTAGGTGAGGCCTAGGCTGGAAGAGCCAAGACAAGATGGTTACCATGCAAGAAGGCGCCAACTTCTTTCTCCGTTTCTTGTATAGTTGCCTCCGCTCAGACACCAACCCCAGGGCCAACAGTTTATCTACTACTCGAGCCCGTGAACGTTTGGCTGTGATATTCTTCATGATATGACCAAGAACATCTGAAGAGAGCGTGTTTGGAAGAAGTAATGGAAACCAGAGGCTAACTCAGCTCACCCTGAGTGCCCCAAATGTAGCAAGTGAACAGAAGGTGGGAAGTGAGGCTCTCACCTTGGCAGAGCCTGAGACCTCACTCACCATCGGAGTCCTGGAACTCCTCAAAGAGCCGCTGTAACTCCAGTTCCTGGTCCTCCGTCCATAAGACAATCTGGGTCCCTTTCCTATTTAGCCAGGGGTCAGTGCCAGGGGAGGTCTGGAGCAAACCGAGGTGTCCGTACCCCAGCTTCCTCCAGAGCCTATGCCTTTACCTCTTCTGGAACTCCTTGACGCTGTTGGCCAGGCCCATCCGCACCAGATGGTGGATGACCTGCTTGCGTGTTCGAGGGACAAATTTCAGGTGCGCCAAGATGGTTTCCACTACATCTTGACCTGTGGTAGAGAGGGAATGGGGCAGTAAGGAGGAGTCTGGGGCTCAGACTGCCCTCCTCAAAGTCTCTTGAGATCCCAAACCTCACACCTTCCACATCCTTGTGGGCGAGGTATAGTTCCTGAAGCTGGGCCTCTTCCTCAGGGCTCCACGTAGGGGCTTTGTGGCTGGAAGACCTGAATGGTGAAAGAGGAACAGGTGTGAGGAGGCCACTGGCTTACAGGGACAAGCAAGACAAGCGAAGCTCTCTCTGTCACACCAGACCGACGGCAGAGCAGGTAACTCAGCAGAGACCTAAAAAAAAAAGCCTCTTGCTTTATTCTCCACAGAAGAACTCCAGAGTCCAAACCAGGACATTTTTGATCTTGGCCTACAGAACCTGACAGTCCAAGGACTAAGCAAAACAAGAAAAAGAGAAAGAGAGAAAGAGAGAAAGAGAGAGAGAGAGAAAGAGAGAGAGAGGAGACCGTAGGAAAGACGCTATTGTGTGTGTGAGAGAGAGGGAGGCCGAGCAAAGATGCAGAGGGAGGGAGGGAGGGAGGGAGGGAGGAAGGGAGGGAGAGAGGGAGGGAGAGAGAAAGAGAGAGAGAGAGAGAGAGAGAGAGAGACCACCAACCAGAGGAGGACAAATACCAATGTGAAGCCTATCTTATTTTACAAAGGTCTCGTGTAACTCAGGGTGGCCTTCTATTTACTGTGTAGTCCGGTGGACCTTTAGCTCTGACCTTATTGCCTGTCCCCTAAGTGCTGAGACCACAGATGCACATTTTAAGAAAACCCACAGAAACTGTGGGGCCTGGTCCGCTGTCATCACCTCTGTGAAGGCTGCTGACAGAGAAGGAAACTTAAGGTAGAGGAAGACTTCGCCCAGTATTGTTCCTGTTCTGGGGAACCTCAGGAAAAGCGTCGCACCTCATGAGACTACTCCCTTATCTCAGAAGGAAAAATAAACCTTAGGTCGAATGTTCTGCAAGTGACCCCATGACCACACCGCACCGTTTTCCTGGCCTCCCTCCCATCCGTCCCCAGCCCTGAGCTTACCCACTGTCAAGGGAGCCATATCCCTGGGTCATTTCCCGAACCACCGCGGTGTTCTTCCAGAACAGCAGCTCCACAAATGCTTTCTGGTTCACTGCAGCCAACGCAAAGAACTTGCCAAGGATGTATTTAGCAAAAGTCACTAGCTCCTGTAGGAAAGAAACGCTACATGGCGCCTCAGCTCAAATGAATTCAGCCCTGCCCGTTTGCAGCTTTGCCTCTGCCTCGCTCACTGCATCTCTTCTATCCCCCATGCGACTTCCTCAACCTGCCTGCTGCCCTCTCCACTGCATCCTTGTCTCTGCCCTAGTGCCTTATCCTTCCTTTCTCTTAAGAATCACCCACATGGGCTAAACAGATGGCTCAGCAGTTAATTAAGAGCACTGACTGCTCTTCTAGAGGTCCTGAGTTCAAATCCCAGCAACCACATGGTGGTTCACAACCATCTGTAATGATATCTGATGCCCTCTTCTGGTGTGTCTGAAGACAGCTACAGTGTACTTATATATAATAATAAATAAATCTTTGGGCCAGAGCAAGTGAGCAGGATTGACCAGAAAGAGCAGAGGTCCTAAAATTCAATTCCCAACAACCACATGAAGGTTTACATCCATCTGTACAGCTACAATGTACTCGTATACATAAAATAAGTAAATCCCTAAGAGAGAGAAAAGAAACACCCACAGCCCACTGTGCACCCACCTTAGCAGTCCCCAACCCCCACCGTGCACCTCCCTTGGCTGGCAGTCCCCGACCCTCACCGTGCACCCCCCTTGGCTGGCAGTCCCCAACCCCCACCGTACACCCCCCCTTGGCTGGCAGTCCCTCCCTCACTTTGTAGGCTGCAGCAGCTGGGTCACTAAGCAGCTGATTGAAGAGGCAGAACAGGGAGAGCTGAAAAAGCAGGGCTTCCATCCCCAGGTTGTGGGCCAGCCGGTGCAGCATCTTGGCGATGCAGTGGTTGGTGTGAGCACTGTTCTGCTTGTAGCTCCGCAGGAGAAGCACGTAGGCCCGCACAATGGTTGAGGATGCGAAGCTGCATCAAAGCACAGAGGGAAATTATTCAGCACTGCACAGACTGCTCGCCCTCATGGGGGGACAGGATGGGATGGGGGGGGGGGGAATGGTGGTGGTGGAGGTAGTCAGCCCTCTCAGCCCGTACCGTTTCAGGTAGTCCAGAAAGTTAAACTCCTTCTCTGACACCTGGACCACCTGTAACTCCTCTTCCTCCTCCTCTTCTTCCTCTTCCTCCTCTGCATCTCCATCTACTGGCTCCTGCTGCCCTGTACAAAGAGTGAGGATTGCTGAGTAACAGGAAAGGATGGAGACTCACAGGGAAGAGACAGGAAGGACGGAGACTCACAGGGAAGAGACAGGAAAGGACGAAGACTCACGGGGAAGAGACAGGAAGGACGGAGACTCACAGGGAAGAGACAGGAAGGACGGAGAATCACAGGGATGAGACAGGAAAGGACAGAGACTCACGGGGAAGAGACAGGAAAGGATGGAGACTCACGGGGAAGAGACAGGAAGGACGGAGACTCACAGGGAAGAGACAGGAAGGACGGAGAATCACAGGGATGAGACAGGAAAGGACAGAGACTCACGGGGAAGAGACAGGAAGGACGGAGACTCACGGGGAAGGGGTGCAGAGAGGATTTGTTTTAGCAGCTGCATTTCTTCCCCCGGGGAGATGTCAGGAGAGCCAAACGCATTTCCTTCAGGCCACACTGCCCTGGAGACAGACAAAAAAGGCTTTAATCACAGGGAACTGGAGTTGCAGTCAGGACTAGAAGGGAAAATTAGTTCCTTTGTCAACTGAAGGGGGGGTATAAACCTCTACTTCAGAGATGAAACAAGCTAGGGCATTCTTCTCCTCACTAGGCTCACTGCTCTTGCAGAAGACCTGGGTTCAACCTCACTCCCACAAGGCAGCTCACAACTGCCTGGAACCCCAGTTCCAAAGGATCTGATATCCTCTTCTGGTCTCCTCAGGCAAATCGGAGCAAAACATATATTCAGGCAAAATGCTTGTACACAGAAAGTAAGTCTGATCTGCATCTATACACAGAAGTAAAAACAACCCCCAAGTGTGTCTGTAGGTAGACACACGGTATCTCTACACAGAACAGACACTGGAAGGCCATTTATCCACATGTGAACCATGGTTAACGTTGGTTGATTGGGTTGGTTGGTTGGTAGAATTGATTTTTAGTTGACTGTGTTTTCTGACAATTCTCAAAACCAAATTACTCCAACCAGTGATCAGAGCTGACAAAGAGTTAGTTTTGCTTGCAGAGATCCACGGCCTCAGTTAAGACTCTTCTCTCTGAATTCTGAGAACCTCAGACCCCAGTGAAGGCCTCCCTATTCCTGAAGAGCTCAGGAGGGTATTGGTACACGGGATTCTTACCGGGCAGACCGCAGGAGGGCCAGGGCTTGCGGGGCCTGGCCGGCCATCAGGCAGTCTTGGATCCTCACCATGGCTTCTACCCGTTGTTCCTCTACTGGCACCTCTGAGGCCGCATCAAAGGGAATGACGGGGTCCACACTGAGCTCAGGGTCCTACAGACAGACACGGCCATGGGAGCAGGGTGGAAGGAAACCCAGACTGTCTACAAGAATACTGTCCTGTCCTAAAAAGGGCACAGTTCTCTAATCACCTACCTGGGCACACTGCAGCAGCTGCTCTGCCAGGGCTGGCCACATGGCCTCTAGCTCCATGGGGCTTTGTGAGAAAGCAACACCCTGGTCCTGAACCTTCTTTTTCTTTTTCCTCTTTTTTCTTTTGTTCTGTGGGGAGAGCACTGTATGGTAGGGGCTGCAGAGCCACAAAGTCTCTGTCCAGCAGTGTTAGTGCAGTGTAGGCAGAGGAGGACAGAGAGCGGCTGTGGGGTGGAGAGGGGGCAGAGGAGGACGGGGAGCAGCCATAGGGTGAGGGGGGCAGAGGAGGACGGGGAGCGGCCGTGGGGTGGAGAGGAGGCAGAGGAGGACAGACAGCAGCAATGGGCCCTGTATATTTTCTTGCCCACAGGAGAAACAGGCAAGTCAGGGGAAGATGCCATTACTGTGGGTAAGAGCTCTGATGCAGATAAACAGAAAATGTTTATTTCTTGGAGTAAGAGTTTGCCTGATGTGTTTGATTATGAAGCCCTTGAATCGTGAAGTCCTTGAATCAAACATCATCCTCAGGAATTCCCCATCCATCTGTCCATCCTGTTTGTCTTCTCTAGGGTGGGATGGGGTTGAGACACGTAGTCTTGATTATCCTGAAACTCGCTAAGTACATCATCAGGCTGCCCTCAAACTCAAGAGATCCTCCTGCCTCTGCCCTCAGAGTACTAGGATTAAAGTCTTGCTCCATCATGCCCAGTTAACAAGCAAGTGCTTTTAACCACTGAGGCACATCTCTGCCTCAGTTCTGACACAATTTTTTTGTTTGTTTGTTTGTTTGTTTTTTTTGTTTTTCGAGACAGGGTTTCTCTGTGTAGCCCTGGCTGTCCTGGAACTTACTTTGTAGACCAGGCTGGCCTCAAACTCAGAAATCCGCCTGCCTCTGCCTCCCGAGTGCTGGGACTAAAGGCGTGCGCCACCACGCCCAACTCTGACACAATTTTAAACTATAGCAGCCTTAAATATAGGAAGGTCCTGGCATTAAAAAACAAAAAACTTATTTATTTATTACTTTGTGTGTGTGTATGTGTGTGTGTATGTGAGAGAGAGAGACAGAGACAAAGACAGAGAGACAGAGAGAGATAGAGGACAACTTGGGGAATTGGTTTTCTCCTTCCATTAAGTGAGCCCTGGGGCTCTAACTCAGGTTGCTAGGCTCAGAAGTAAATGCCTTTACCTACTAAGCTATCTTGCTAGTCCTGTACCAAAAACAAACATGGTTTTGCAAAGCAAAATCTGTATCTCTAAGATAGAAATTCCTTGGAGTTGTTGTTTTCTTTTTTAAAGATTTATTGATTTTATGTGAATGGCCTATCTGCATGTATGCCTGAGTGCCAGAAGAGGACATCAGATCACATTATAGATGGGTGTGAGCCACCATGTGGTTGCTGGGATTTGAACTCAGGATATCCGGAAGTACAGCCAGTGCTCCTAACCACTGATCCATATCTGCGGTCCTCCTTGGAGTTCTTCCCTTGGCTTTTGTCTTTGGCTTTTCATCTACTTCCAGGTTTTGAACACAATCTCAGTTCAGTGACCTGGAGATGGGTTGCTTGAGTGTATTCTAACAGTAACTGATACAGGACTAGCCTGACCTACTTACTTTGTGTGTGTGTCTATAGTATGTGTGAACCTGTGTATCTGCATTGTTTGCGAGGCTGTGTGTGTATGTGTGTACGTACATATTAATGCATGGCGGAGTTGGCATGCCTTCCACCTTCCCTTTTAAGATAGATGAAAGTAAAACCAATGAGCAGTCCCACACTGGCAATGCCACAAGCCTCTGTCCTTCACTCTCCCCTATAGCTGTTCCCACACCCTGGGGCTGCCCTGTACCTGCACCATCAGGTTCCCACGGCTCCGGCAAAAGCGCTCCAACATTTTGAGGAAGAGGTGGGTGGTTTCCACCAGGTCACGAAGGAACGAGCGTGGATGGTATCTCTCATCAAACTTTCGAAAGAGTGCCAGGAATAATTCTCGGTACTCCATCATATAGAAAATGTTGTCTGGGGTGGGAACAAGGAAGGAACGAGAGGGTTTGGAAAAGGAGAGATGACATCAGGACCTGGAAGAATGAGGTCCTAAGCAGGAAATGGGAAGGTGGGATCAGAGCCCGGGCGGGGGCCTCACTTTTGATGATGCGACTGCTCTCCCTAACAGCCTCATCAGGGCACGCGTCCATCTTGTTCACCGTGGTCAGCAGCTCCTGGTAGGCCTTCAGGGCCAGGTGCATCCTGCCAAGGTGGACAGCAGAGGGTGAGATGGAGGGGAGGCAGCTGAACGCCCTGTCGATCGTAACCTTGGACAAGGAAAATGTTACCCAAGATTCTGGAATTCAAGGTACCCCCTGACCCCCAGCGGCCACCCCCCTCACCTGCGCGCCCAGGAGGCGGCCTCCTTGCGGTCCGTCAGCATCATCTCGTAGTAGTTGGTGAGGTTCTTCTCCACAAAGTGAAAGGTACGGACACTGAGGGTCTCAGAAACGAGGCCGGGGCGGAAGGCGGCGGCTCGGCTAAAGGCCATGAAGAAAGCCATTGCCCACATGTAGTAGGTCTCGTCGTGCTGCTGAGCTCTCTCCCGGAGCAGATGATCCTGAGAGGAGAGACCACCATGGCCTCAGGGCGGCTGAACCCCTGCCAGCCTTTCATGCCTGTGATGAGGGCTTGGACCCTGGAAGCTAACACAGTTCCCTGCCTCCTCAAACTGTTCCAAAAAAAAGATTCACTTTATTTTTAATTAACATGTATGTCTCTGTGTGGGTTTGCACACATGGGTGTGGATGTCCCTGGAGGCCAGAGCAGAGAATCAGATATGAAGCTACAGTTACAGGCAGCTTTAAGCAAACTGACTTGGAGCGCCGGAATCAAACTTTTTTGAAGGAAGTGTTCTTGACTGCGGAACTATCTCCTTTGTCCCACCCAGACCTTTTATTTTTAGTCTTGCTAATAATAACCCACCCCTTAGGGCTGGTGAGATGGCTCAGCGGGTAAGAGCACCCAACTGCTCTTCCGAAGGTGATAAGTTCAAATCCCAGCAACCACATGGTGGCTCACAACCATCCGATCTGGCTCCCTCTTCTGGAGTGTCTGAAGACAGCTACAGTGTACTTACGTATAATAAATAAAAATAAATCTTTAAAAAAAAAAATAATAACCCACCCCTTAGAATCTCCATTCTGTCTGGAGCCCCACTCCGAGGACAGCTTTCCCTGGGCTCCTTGGCAGGCTGCCCTTCAGTGGCCACATCATCACTCTGGTTAGCATCTCTCTGTTCTACCCCTAACTGCCTAGATGTCCTTCCTGGGTTCTCACCTTGACTGCGCCCATGAGTGGGTTGTAGCAGTTCTCCAGGAACTCAGAGCAGAAGTCTCTGAGGAAGAGCCTCACATTCAGGACAGAGCGGCGATGGACAGACAGCTCCTGGGCAGCCTGGCGACGCTTGGGCACCCTCCTGGGCTGCTTTCCCAGATCTGAGCTGTAGTTCTGGAGCTGAGAGTATGGACTGAGGCGTTAGAGGAAGTCTGGCTACCCCCAAGCCTTGCAGTTCTTTCTGTAGCCACTATTCCAGAAGTTTCTTATAAAAGACGCCTAGGAGGACGTTTGCCTCTGGTGGTGGGAAGGCCACCAGTGGGCATGGTGTAGTCAATACGTGTGTTCTCTCTCATGCATGTTCTAAGTCAGAAACACAGCAGCTTTAACAGAGAGGGCCACCCCTCCTAGGCCCCGCGACTCCAAAGTTCCTGTCACATACAGGTGCATACTCACGTTGTGAAGGCCTTTGTGAAAGACAACGTCCCTCTCCCCAATAGATTTCAACCCCTGGACAATGTAGGAGCCCCCAAATCGAGAGTGCCTTCAAGTAAAGGAAAAAAGAGGGGATTCCAAAATGAGTCCTCAATTCTCTCCAAGTATTAGGCCATTCTCTTTTATCAGCAGCTCTGCGAGAGTTAGCTTTTCTTTTTTTCGGTTTTTCGAGACAGGGTTTCTCTGTGTAGCCCTGCCTGTCCTGGAACTCACTTTGTAGACCAGGCTGGCCTCAAACTCAGAAATCCACCTGCCTCTGCCTCCCGAGTGCTGGGATTAAAGGCGTGCGCCACCAGGCCCGGCTGAGAGTTAGCTTTAAAATATAACCCAGCCTCAGACTGCTCCGAATGTTCAGTGTTTGCTGCTTCAGGTAAGATTACAGTGGAAGAGCCTGCCACCCACCTGTTTCCTCGCTGGAGGGCCCGAGCTCTCTTCTCTGCCATCTCCCGCTGGCGTAGGACCTCCAATTCTGCCACGTCTGTGCTTCGCTCCTGAGCCAAGCGTCCCTGCCCTACTCCAGCTAGCTGCTCAGGGTTCTGGGTTTGGAATAAAGAGGGAAGGGTCAGCCAGGACAGTAATCTTTTTCCTTTTTTTTTTTTAAAGATGTATTTATTTTATGTATATGAGTACACTGTAGCTGAAGAGATGGTTGTGAGCCATCATATGGTTGCTGAGAATTGAACTCAGGACCTCTGCTCACTCTAGTCCCGCTTGCTCCAGCCCAAAGATTTATTTATATAGGTAAGTACACTGTAGCTGTCTTCAGACACACCAGAAGAGGATGTCAGATCTCATTTCAGATGGTTGTGAGCCACCACGTGATTACTAGGATTTGAACTCAGGACCTTAGGAAGAGCAGTCAGGGCTCTTAACTGCTGAGCCATCTCTCCAGGCCCCAGGACAGTCATCTTTTAGTCTTAGTTCACTCCTACTCAGAAGGGAAAACACAAACACTGAGAGCTGTCGATGGGTCTTGGATGGAAGACACAGCAGGGCACACATCACCTGCCCTCCTTAGGTAATCCATCCCCCATCGCCACCAGGGCTTCTCGGGCCACGCGGCAGAGGTACATGGTGGGGACTAGGAGACTAGCTAGCATAAGGAAGGTCTCACCTGGTCTCGGAACATGAGGGAGACGATCTCCAGCACGTGAAGGCTCCATTGCTGCTCAGCGGACGCGCTGGACAGGAAGAGGAGCAAGTCATCCATGCCACTGAGGTGAATCGCCCAAAGGAGCCGGTCGTGGGTGCTGGCGTCATCATCCATCCTCTGAGCAGGTGGGGGGGGGGAGGACAGGGACAGGACGATGACACACACTCAGCTCGACTCAGGACAGCCTCCAGCGTCCCCAGCTCACTCGGTGGCTAAGGCTTGCCCCCAGACTTGTAGAAGACAGAAAAGCCTAAGAGAGGGGAGTTCACCCTAACCAGTGCAAGAACTCGGTGCAAGTCCCCCAAACCCTCTTCACCTTCTCCTGCTCAAGGTCGGCCGGGACGTGGAGAATATTTCTGACCAGCAGAAGGATCCGCTCGATCAGCAAGTTGTCTTCTTCTTGCCGATCCTCCCAGCCCTGGGCAAAAGGAGAAAAGACTGGCTGTAAGACTGAACCCTGAGAATTGGGACTAAAAAGACAGAAAAGGTATGGAGAGATGGCTCAGTGGTTTAACAATGCCCTCAATGTAATCGTGATGACTGGGAGTTCAGATCCCAGTGCACACTAAACAATCCAGGTGTCCAGAAAAACATCTGCCATTTTTTATGACTTCTATGTGCACATGAACACACAGACACAGACACACACACCATTAGATAAATTTCTAAAAATAAAAAATAGAAACAAAAAGCAGACATGGTCGTACAATTCTTTAATCTCAGCTCTTGGGAGGTAGAGGCAGGGGGACCATCTCTTAGTTCCAGGCTAGCCCGGGCTACAAAGTGAGTGTCAAAAAAAAAAAAAAAAAAAAAAAAAAAAAAAAAAAAAAAAAAAAAAAAAAAAAAAAAAAAAAAAAGCAAAATAAGAGTGGCTTGAAACTCCAGTGTAGGCTGCTGTATCTCTAAGGGCTGAGGACCTTCCCAGGCACAGCGGAGGTGGGATGTGTGCGATGCAGACTCACTCACCAGCTGCAGCAGCTCATACAAGGTCTCGCTGAGGACTCCAAATGCCTTCTCACTGGCAAAGGCCTGTAGGACAGGGAACAGTCTCATAGGTAGTGCCTACCTTCTCTTTCCTTCCTCTCCAAACGCCAACCCAGAACCTCTGCAGAAAGGCTTCTCACCTCTTTGTAGGCCTGCAGGTAGGTTAGGACCTGCAGAAAATGGTGCCGTACACTGGGGTCCTTAGGCACGCTGCCAAAACAGAGCAAGGCTGGTTGTGTCAAATTTACCATCAGCCTGGGGATACAATGAAGACGGAGTGGTCAGGTTTCCTCGCCAATGCAGATGCCATGAGTGGTAAGTGGAAAGGCTGAGGAGCGAACCTGATCACAGCATCGAAGAGAGGCTTGTCCTGGCGGTGCTGCGTGAGGATTGGCAGGAGGTCGCTCTGCAGGATCTGTGCAGCTCCCAGCTGCTGCCGCACATCTCGGGTCTCATCCTCGTGCCTCAGGTATCGGATCAAATCCTTCACACTCTCTTTAGAGGACAGGATAAAACACTTACCCAGAGGGAGCTGCCTAGGCCCGTGAGCTGTTGGTACCCAAGGCCGGGGGAATTCACCAGACCTCAATTTGGTGAAGTTTTTTTCCTCCTGATTCCTCAAAAGATTACTCACCCAGGCAATCGGGCTCCTTGTGGTAAGTCCCTCCTTCCAAGTACCCAAGGGCGCTACACGTGGCTAGAAGTTCACAGTTCATCATGTACAAGTCCATACACCAGAGGCCCAACCAGCAGAACGGGCAGTAGAGATGGCAGATGGAGAGGGTGAGGCCTGTGGGACTAGGAAGAGGGATGTCTGTGGTAAGGAAAATGAACAAGTTGGGCTCGAACTCAGGACCCTTAAAGGCTTCGCTTCTGTCAGAGCTAAAAGCTAAAAGTGCTGTTCCCAGGCCGGGGAAAACTTTTTTTTTAAATAAACTAATCAACTGTGGCGCACAGGACTCAAACCCAGGGAGGCTCCTGTGGACACATGCTCTACCACTGGGCTACATCTGCTAACCCCAGGGAAAGCTTTTGGTTAAGGCTTCTTTCTACCTGACTAGAAACCAGAGAAACTCGTTTATGAATTAAGGCCTGGACCATACTATAGCCAGATAGATCCTGAAACCAGAGAAACATGTTTCAGAGTTAAGACAACCTAGTAGGAAGATGGAGATCAATGCTGAGATGTTCACCTCGGAGACCTCTGCAGCCTTGGGAGGGGTTAGACTGAATTCTCCATCTTCTACATACAGCTTCCTCAGACAGCCCTAGTCCGGATATACCACAGGAGCTAGGAGACCTAGCTTTGGGCTGGCAAGATAACTCAACGGTAAGGAAGCTTGCCACTGAGGCCTATAACCTGAGTACCACAGAACCCAAACGGTAGGAGAGAACTGACTCCTGCAAGTTGTCCTGCCTGCACGTGTTCCCCGCCCTCCGAAAGAAAAATAAATAAATCCTAGTCCCAGCCACATAGTGATTATATATAAGATTTATAAATGTAAGAGCTGGTGGTCCAGAGGTATAAATGTGTGCTTGTCTCTCTCCTCTCTCCCCTCCCCGCACCTGAGTGTGTATGTGTGTGAAGGCCAGAGGTCAATCTAATATCATTCCTCAGACACCCCCACCTCATTTTAAAATAATAGCTCTCAGGTGCTAGAGAGATGGCTCAGTGGTTAAAAGCACCGACTGCTCTTCCAAAGGTCCTGAGTTCGAATCCCAGCAACAAGATAGTGGCTCACTACCACCTATAATGGGATCTGATGCCCTCTTCTGGTGTGTCTGAAAACAGCTACAGTGTACTTATTTATAATAGTAAATAAATCTTTGGGTATGAGAGAGCAAAGCCGAGCGAGCAGAGGTTGTAAATTCAAATCTCAACAACCAGATGAAGGCTCACAACCATCTGTACAGCTACACTGTGTACTCATATAAATAAAATAAACAAACAGATCTTAAAAAAAGAAAGAAATCGGGTTGGTGAGATGGCTCAACGGGTAAGAGCGCCCAACACACACACACACACACACACACACACACACACACACACACACAGAGTGCATCTTTACCCACTCCTATGGAAGATCAGGGATGTGTATCAATCTTGTCCCCTGGGCATCTTCCGCTGCACCTCATCCTGCGTCGGAAGTATCCTCTAAAAAGACCTTTCCTGGCTGTGGTTCCTGGCTTTAAGCCCTGACTCCACCCCATGGGAAACGGATAATGAGCCTCCAAAAGCCCAGATGCACCAGTTGATGCTATCTCCCTGCACTAAAGTCTTAACTTACATAACTGGTCTACTTCTTCACATTGCCCGCTATCCTACTACCCCACCGCCACCCCCACTGCCAACCTACTTCCGAGCAGCAAAGCCCAGCAAGCAATATGAGGAGTGTATTGGCTGGTTGTGTGTGTCAACTTGACCCAGGCTGGAGTTATCACAGTGAAATGAACCTCCCTTGAGGAAATGTCTCAGTGAGATCCAGCTGTAAGGCATTTTCTCAATTAGTGATCAAGGGTGGGGGTGGGCCCATTGTGGGTGGTGCCATCCCTGAGCTGGCAGTCTTGGGTTCTATAAGAAAGCACGCAGAGGGGCTGGTGAGATGGCTCAGCGGGTAAGAGCACCCAACTGCTCTTCCAAAGGTGATAAGTTCAAATCCCAGCATCCACATGGTGGCTCACAACCATCCGTAACGAGATCTGGCTCCCTCTTCTGGAGTGTCTGAAGACAGCTACAGTGTACTTACATAAACACAATAAATCTTAAAAAAAAAAAAGGAAAAAAAAGAAAGCACCCTGAGCAAGCCAGGGGAAACAAGCCAGTAAGGAACATCCTTCCATGGCCTCTGCATCAGCTCCTGCTTTCTGACCTCCTTTGGTGATATCCAGCAATGTGGAAAGTGTAAGCTGAATAAACCCTTTCCTCCCCAACTTGCTTCTTGGTCGTGATGTTTGTGCAGGAATAGAGACCCTGACTGAGACAGGGAAGTGACGCAATACTGTGCACCATTCAGCACAGCACTGAGCGACAGGACCGGAAGGAGCCTCTTCTTCTGCTCTCTGGTGAGGTAGCTTCTGTGCATGCAATCCGACCCTGCTCAAAGACACTCAGCTTTTCCAGGGAGACCACTGGTGTATTATGTGTATGCTTATGTCTGTATATGTATGTATAAATATGTGCATGCCCACACACATCCGTAACAGACCAAAGGCCTTTCCTATCTGTCTTTTCCAAGGGTGGGCCTAAGGAGCTGGCCAAAAAAAAGATGAAAGAGCTGTGTCAGTTGAAGGCTTTCAACATCCAGTGTTTGCTCCGTCACACACAAAAAAATTAAACAGAAATTCTTTTTATTTATTTATGTTTCCCCCCACTTTGGGGCAAAGTTAGTCCATGTACTCCTGACTGTCCTAGAAATCAGTATATAGACCAGGCTGGCCTCAAACTCACAAAGATCCTTCTGCTGTGATAAAGGTGTGCTCCACTATGCCTGGGTCTGCTTTTAATCATATGTTACCATGAAGGGCTGAAATTCCTACTGCAAACTCCTTTTCCCCAGTTCCAGGGAATGGCTGTCAGGCTGTGGGGCTACTGACAGTAGTCTTTGACCTACTTTTTCCTTTTCACTGCCTCTCCATTCAAAACATCTGCAAGGGATTAGGAATAGAAGCCCTGGCTCTCTTATATAACCTCCTGCCTGCCCTTATCTGCCAGAATCGTTTCTTCTCTTTCTCTGCTACCAAATGTTTTGACAGCAACAGACAAAGGAGGCTAGCTAAATTGCACAGTAGGTAAAAACACTTTCCACAGAAGCTAAAAGACCTGCGTTCAGACCCCAAGGATGCATACAAAAGGTGTGGCCCTCTGTGAGGGCCAAGACTAGGCCTGCACTAAGCAGTGTAACAAGAAAGGCTCCACCTCAGCCTGGAAGGTGGGGCCCATGGTGGGGACAGAAAAGTTAACAGTTCATCCTCCTCTTTCCCTTCTTTGCTTTAGAGTTTGGAGGCAAGAGCATTTTATTTTTCTTTTCATTCAGTTAGCTGAAACCTGTTTACTCAGTCTGTCTGGCCTCACCTCTCCTAGATAAGCAATACTGTGGATGCACAACCACATGGCTCAGATCCGTGGACTGATGGCTTGCTTTCTCTGGCTGTTAGGACCTTCACTTAGGAACGTAAGCTTTCATGTCCCAACACGTGAAACCCCTCATGATTTATTCCCTCCATCTTGGAGGTCTCCTCTGCTTCTGTTATTTCCCAAAGTTCCGAGCATATGTGACCTTCGAGATGCAGTCCACACACCATTCCTTCATGAGCTTTCCCTGTCCACCTGCAGGTCAGGGGTGGAAAGCCTAAGAAGTCCACACAAGTTATTCTCACTCCAACACCTGTGCCGTTTTACGTCAGCGTACCCAGGACAGTTCTCTTTCTCTGCAAACCACTGCCTTATGTATTTCTGAATGCACTAAATCCAGTAGTTTTCATACGGGAGGCACACAGTTAAAGCCTACAGAACACGGTGTCTGAACGTCCTTTACCAAACAAACTACCCTCAGTTTATGCCTCTGGAAAACAAAGGGTTTTGTAGCAACCATGGAGAGGTCTGCTCAGATTTCTCTTCAAGAAAGTTTGTGCTGGGGCTGGAGAGCTGGCTCTGCACTTAAGAGAGCTGGCTGTTCTTCCAGAGTACCTGGGTTCAATTCCTGGCCACCCTGTGGCAGCTCACAGGAGATCAAGCATCTTCAGAGATGCACAAATACACACATATACATGTAATTAAAAATAAAATCTTAAAAAAGAAACGAAAGAAAGTAAGTTTGTGCTGGGGATATAGCTCAGTTGTAGGGTGCTTATCTAGCATGCATAAGGCTCTGGTTTGATCCCATTATCACAAAAATAAATGGGTAGGTAGGTAGGTAGAGAAGTACAGAAGAAAAAGAAACTGGGAACGCAGTTAGCACCCAGTGTAAGCAGTGGTAGGAATGGGACCCAGGGAACTAGAATGTAGTGTCAGGGCTCTGGTGTGGTAGGCCTTTGGTTCAATTCTTACTATGGGAAGAATTGCACAGAATGACAGAGACCAGCCTGGGCTACAGAAGACCCTTTCTCAGTTAAAAACAAAAAGCTCCACCCATGCCCACAATACAGTCTTAATGATCTTCCCAAGGTCACCTTTCAAGATACATTTAAGTTGCGGGCTTGGAACACTGCACAAATGACAGTTGTGACTTCTTGACCCAGAAGCCAGCCCCTTCTCCTGTGCCACGCAGACGCCTACCTCACAGTGCTTACATTTTGTGTACAGGATAGTCAAAGCAGATTGTTTAAGACGGCGAGTTTGTGAGGCACAGTAAATGATTTCCTGGGAGTGGGGCCCGGCCAGTGTTCTGAAGATGTTCCTGGTTCGTGGGGATGAAAATGGGGATGGAGCTCAGCTGGCTAGCTAAGGATGCAGGAGTTCCTGGGTCCCACTCAGATCACTGCTTACACTTGGTGGGAGGTGGGGGGTGCGACATCTGAAACCCCAGGATAGGAGCGTGGGGCAGGTTGTTCTCAAAATGGAGACCAGTTTGGGAAACTCAGGGAGTCTCTACCTTTAAATGAGGCCGAGAAGGGGAACTAGAACGTAGATGAGTCTGGATGGTAAGGGAGGTTAAAGCTACAAATGGGGAGGCATCAGGACACACGCCAGGGAGCACACTGAGGGAAGAGCTGGGGAGGATTCCTGTCAGTGCAACTGCACAAGTCACACCTGCAGGTCTTCCACCAGTCCAAGGCCAGGACCTCTACTCTCATCTCTTGGCATGGATAATAAACAAAGCTACAATGCTCCAGGAACACAAAGAAGGGAGTGGCCAGTACTAGGGAGGCAGAGGCTAGGGTACATCAGTGAGTCTGAAGCTAGCCTAGTCTAGCAGAAAATTCCAGCCCAGCCAGGACTAATAGTGAAACCCTGTCCTTTTATTTATGATTCATCTCTCTGTGTGCTCCTGTTCAGGTATCAACGTGCGGGATTTAGCTCTCTCCTTCCACCATGAGGGCCCCTAAGACTTCATTCAAATCCTCAGGCTGGCAACAAGCAACCCAACCTGCTGAGGCTTCTCGTCTGTGGGGTGACCAGCTTGGAGGGCTGGATAAACAGAATTACTGGATTTTAGGGCAACTGCAGTTAAGTGACAAGAACTCTCCAGCAGAGGGAGTTTTCCCTGAGGTTGGAAGTCAAACTGGATGAGAAAAGTATCAGGGACGCAAGACACCCACCTGGGTAAGCAAAACCGTAGGCGACCAAAATGGGGTTTCCAAAACAAGGTTTTAGCCAGACGTGGTGGCGCACGCCT
>LR756432.1:101229-112856 GCA_902729485.2 Mus minutoides
AAAAAAAAAAAAAAAAAAAAAAAAAAAAAAAAAAAAAAAAAAAAAAAAAAAAAAAAAAAAAAAAAAAAAAAAAAAAAAAAAAAAAAAAAAAAAAAAAAAAAAAAAAAAAAAAAAAAAAAAAAAAAAAAAAAAAAAAAAAAACAACCAAACAAAAAACAAACAAACAGAAAAACCCAACAAGGTTCTAGTGACAGCATCAAAGACAAAAAAAATGACACTCCAAGAAAGAAGCTTAACTAATGGCTCTTGTCCTAGCTGACATCCCTGGAGGTTGTGTCCTTCTTAGGCAAGAGGATTGAACCCAGCCTATGAAGACCCCAAAGCCCGAGAATCCCGGCATCTGACGACCTCCAGGCCAGTGTGTCTTCGGAGCTGGACTGCATGGAAACCCCCGGGAGGTTTCTGTTCTGCTCTCGGAACTCGAAGATCCTGGCCTCACCGTCCCTTCCCTACCCTGAGCTCTGGGTGTGCAGAGACCCGCGAAAACGCGGCTGGTCCCTGGAGCGCTCGTCCGGGAGCAGGATTAGAACGCGCGTGCGCGCCGGGAGCCCCGCCCCCGCCATTCAACCGCGCGGCGGGAAGGTAGCCGCTCACTGCCCCGTTGCTCGCCGCCCCGCCGTCCCTCCACCTCGGGGATGCCCGTTGTCGGCCCTGGGTCCTCCGGACACACTCACCCGCTCTCCGCGAGTCCTCTGAAGCCTCGCAGAGCCAGCGGCCCTGAAGTGCGAGGTCGCAGCCTTTCCCGCCACTCAGCTGAGAGCGATCAGACTGCGCCTGCGCGGGCGGGGACCGGGCAGGGCGAACAGGGCGGGGCGAGCCGGGCAGAGCCACTGGACTCTGGAGAGAGGGAGGATTGGATAAGAAGGGAAACTCAAAAGGACCGTTTTATGTGAGTCGGGCATCTGCGCTAAAGTAAAAACCAAAACGCTATGGGTTTTCTACTGAATTATAATAAGAATCAAGATCGAATTAAGAGAGAATTTACAGACGTACTTCCCCTTCCAGTCCAGTGGACTATTCTAAAGTCTTGAATGGCAAGTTAGAAAAGATGTGTTTTATTTGGGAGGAAGTGGAGAGTTTGGTGTTTGGGGTGGAGTTTTGGGTTGTCTGTCTTCTTATAGGCTATGTTTTAAAGCTGGCAAGGTATATACAGGAGGCTCAGAATAGAAAGATCTGCAATAAATATTCCTTGTTCGTTCAGAGTCACCTGTGCCCCTATTGAGACGATGCTGTTTTACCAACAAATACAAGATAGGGCTCCAAAAGAAAAAAAAATCATCTCCGAATTAAGCATTTAGATAGAGGAGATCGATATCTGGGTCATGAGGGAGAGTTAGCAGAAAGGATAGCTGGGAGAAAAGTGAAAATACATACAAAAATAAAAGTCTATGGAGCAGCTGGGCATGGTGGCACACGCCTTTAATCCCAGCACTCGGGAGGCAGAGGCAGGCAGATTTCTGATTTCGAGGCCAGCCTGGTCTACAAAGTGAGTTCCAGGACAGCCAGGGCTATAGAGAAACCCTGTCTCGAAAAAAAAAAAAAAAATCTATGGAGCTAGTGATAAATACAGAGATGCCAGGCAAAGTTCAGTTTGCTCTAAATGAAGGCCCTGTCATGCCCCTCAACTCCTGTAAATTTGCTTCAGACACCAGATCTCCTGTTTTAGCCTCAGAGAGCAATTCTGGGCTTCAGTACCATTTGTCCAGGGCTATTAGGCAGGGCCTTTTAAACTTGCCTAACCCCTGTTTCTGTTGGAAGGTCAATGGTTCAAGGCTTCTGAATGAACACAAAGCCCAGCCAGTGGGTGTAGGCAGGCTTATGTGGCTTTACAGAACAACTCAAGGCCCGTGTTTACTTTTCTCTGGGATGAGCATCCATGAGATCCATAGGCTATAGTCTCCCCTTAACTCCCTCAAAACTTAGGTACGCTTACGTGGTGATCTGAAAATAAAATCTTGGATTCCTCTCCCACCAGACTTTCCAACCCCTGGAGTGCCTTCCCTCCTCCTTTCTGTCTGCTGTCTGCTTTCTGAGAGGAAGGACACCCCACCCACCCACCCCTGTGACCCCTCAAAAATCAAGGTGCATATACTTGACTGGAAGCAGGGTAAAGGCCAGAAACTTAAGGACTTGGGTTCCCTGTGCTCATCAAACTGGGGTGGGGAATGACATACATGTTGACACCTCTTTCCCCTCCCCTAGCTTCTGTGCCTGAAAACTCAGACACGGCCACACGCACCCACATTCATATGAACAGTCGTGCACACACGGCGAAGGTAGCTGGAGCAGGGAGGAAGGGAAGTTTGCACCAACCAGTCGTGAATGCAACTTGAAAGATTTCACACAGCAAAAGGAAAAAAAAATGAAAAACGTAAGTTAAAAAATAAAGAAGTACATGCCCCTCCCCACAGTCTCTTTCTTCATCCAAGGGCCGGCTTGCCCTCCCTGAATCCCAACGGCTTTCTGCTTCTCTCTCCAACTGGAGCTTTTACAGGGCTTGAGTCTTCAGTTCAACAGGTTCCCCTGTACCCTCTGGCTGTCCATTGGAGTCACTGGGTCTGGCTCCTTTGAGGATAGACAGTCTCTCAGAAACACTCTTGAGCCGGGGGAAGAGGAGAAAGTCATAGAGTAGGCTGCCCAGGCCCCCTCCGATGATCGGGCCCACCCAGTACACCTGTGGGAAGAGAGAAGGCATGCTCAGGCTTAGGGACTCTTCAGGAAAACAATATATCCTGCTCTCAGGCGCACAGCTAGGCATTAGTGAAAGTTAATGTAGCTTTTTGTTCTTCCTGCTGCATTTGGGGCTCTTCTTGTGAAGCTTGTGGGCTAGCACTGAACAGAACACTGGCCCTCTTGGTTGGTTGGTTGGTTGGTTGGTTGGTTGGTTGGTTGGTTTTAAAATTATAGACTCAGTGAGGCTAGAGAGATGGCTCAGAGCATTTGCTGTTGTTGCAGGGGACCCAAGATCAATTCCTAGTCACAGCCATCTGTGACTCCAGTTCCCAGGGATCTAAATGCTCCATCTGGCCTCCAAGGGCACCAAGCAGGCACAAAGTGCACAGACACACATGCAAAACACCCATATATGTTAAAAAAAAAATACAGCTGTGCATGCCAGCAATAGTGAGACAAAGCAGGAGGTTCTGTGGGGGTTCAAAGCCAGCCTGGTGTACACAGCAAGTTCTGGGCTGTCAAAGTTACATAGCGAGAACTGTCTCAAAACAACAAAAGACACAGAATAAAACAAAATAAGCCGGGTGTGGTGGCGCACGCCTTTAATCCCAGCACTCAGGAGGCAGAGGCAGGCGAATTTCTGAGTTCAAGGCCAGCCTGGTCTACCAAGTTAGTTCCAGAACAGCTAGGGCTACACAGAGAAACCCTGTCTCGAAAAACCAAAAAAACAAACAAAAAAACTAAGGTGCTGCCCAGGCCCTGTGCATATATTCTGACCCCCAGAACCAGAAGTTTTGTCTTAAATGTGTTGACCATCCAGTAGCCTCTAGTTCTCACATCCAGCGAATGCTCAGTAAAAATCGCCAGCTAACAAGAGAAGCCGCCTATCAGTACGAGCTCCCTGTCCATTTGTTTTAGAAATGAGGTCTTATTATGTCATCCATGCTGACCCCAACTTCCTGGGTTCAAGTCCTCCTCCTGCATCAGCTGCCCAAGTGCCGGCACTACAGGCATGTATCACCAGACCCAGCTAAGGGTTCAAATCAGCCACCCAAGAGCCAGCACTACAGGCATGTACCACCAGATCACCCAGTTAAGAGCTTCTCCTTTTGGTGGAATAGTGCAATGTGCACGTGTAAGCATGCCAAGGTCTATAACAGCCTCCTCAGCTGCATGCTGGCGGAACAGCTAACACTTCCGGATGGAATGCAGCCTTGCAGTCCAGCCCCATCCAAAAGCGCTCTGTGACTTACCCTGTACTCTTAAGAACTTACCCAGTGGTTGCTAAAGTTCCGGGTGAGGATGGCAGGAGCAAAGGAGCGGGCTGGGTTCATCCCTGCACCAGTGTAATACATCTGCAAAAGACACAGTTGCAACTGAGACACCCCACCCAACTCTTCAGCTTCTCATCTTTACAGCCCCTATGGCCGGTAAGAGCTGCTGTCTTGTCTCCAGCCAGCAGCCAATGTGGTAATACCAGCTTCATACATCTCCAGGGTAGAGAGTAGCACTGATATTCCATCTAGGGACAGACTTATGGACCCAGAAGAACAGTTCTATTCATGATGTATAACTTTCCATCCTAAAGTCAGGAAGGATGAGATATAGCAGTTATAAGAAAGTTTATCCCTAGAGCCTGGCGTAGTGGTGCACGCCTTTAATCCCAGCACTCGGGAGGCAGAGGCAGGCGAATTTCTGAGTTCCAGGACAGCCTGGACTACAAAGTGAGTTCCAGGACAGCCTGGGCTATACAGAGAAACCCTGACTCGAAAAACAAAAACAAACAAACAAACAAAAAAAAAAGTTGGTAATACTTTAGGGTCCCTAGATTCCTTGAGTAAGAAGTTTCCCACCTCTCTTGCTTACCCCAAAGAGGTGCCCCAGTGTGAGGGAGAAGCCAACAGCCAGGGCCACAGAGCCCATGCGGCCATTCCGCCTCTCGTCATATGTAGCAAAGATACAGAGTACAAACTGGAGCGTCAGGAAGATCTCCACAGTGGTGGCCTGGCCCACGCTCACCCCAGCATGCAGCTGGCCAAAGGGAACAGAAACAGAGGCAACTGTTAGCACTACCATGCTATTCCCACTTCAAGCAGGCACCCCTTTACAGTCCAGTTCCCCAAGCCAGTGTTTCTGCCCTAACAGCACTTCTTGGTTGTAGAAATGATTGCACTCACTCACATGGGAGGGGACACTGAGACTTTATAAAGTAAAATAAATCTAAGAACCTAGCCTGTCAGCGGTGACACATGCCTTTAATCCCAGCATTCAGGAGGCAGAGGCAGGCCTCCTCTGTGAGTTTGAGGTCACCCTGCTCTACATACAGAGCTTCCAGGACAGCCAGGGCTACACAGAGAAACCCCTGTCTTAAGGGGGGGAGGGGCGGAAGAAGAGCTGGGTGTACAGCTCATTTGATGTGACTTGCCTCTTAGCATGCATGAGGCCCTGGTTCCATTCCCAGCACTACATAAACTGGATGTGTTTGGGTGTACCTGTCTGTAATCTTAGCACTTGGGGGAGGGGGTGGTGAGTAGAGGCAGGAGGACTCTTTCGCTATGTAGGGAGACTAGGACTAGAGTCCCACGCCCTGTGCCTGCCCCCCAACCCCCAGCCCTCCAGCAATAAAAGAATTAGAAGGAAAGGGGACTCTGAACTCAACTTTCTGGATTCACCATGGAGGGCTCTATGCTTTCCTTTCCCCTCCAGAGCACTTATGGCACACCCACATACACACATACACACACACACACAAAGCATCCATGAGCAAGCATGCCAGGCCAACAGTCAGGACACTGTTCCCTGACCCTTAGCCAGCCCTTACCGTGTTGAGCGCTAGGTTTCCTCGGATAGCTGGTGGGGTGACACTGTACAGCACAGCCGCCCCAGCTACGGCTCCCAGAAGCTGAGCTGCTATATAGCAGAAGGCACGGAGCAAAGACATCTGGGAGCCCACAAGGAAGGCAAAAGTAACCGCAGGGTTGACATGGGCTCCACTGATGTGACCCACAGTCTGCACTAATGTAGCCAGGGCTAGGCCAAAGGCCAAAGCCACTTGCAGGACATGTAGGGGTCCAGGGGCCCAACGTAGCGAGGCTCCCAGCCCAAAGAAGACATAGAAGAGGGTGGCAAAGAACTCAGCAAATATGGCCCTCCAAAAGGAGGCAGACCGAAGTTCCCACATGGCAATGGGGGTGAACACAGTGCCTGGGTCCCTAATAGCCCCCTGGACCTGCCTGGGTTGACAGTCCCCTTTATAGAGGACTCTTAATCCCTGGGAGGGGCAGGTTGAGGTAATTGGCTCTGCCTCTTAACCCTTTCACAGCTGTGGAGGTCTGAATCGAACTTCTGATAAAGAGGCTGGATTCCCTTTCTCTCCTCAGCAGGGGGAGGGGCAGAGATGAGCCCAGGAGCCAGAAGTATGGGGTCCATGGATGGAGAACTGGAACAGTGTGTCTGTCTGTGTCAAAGCTGAAGTTCATAGTATAATCCTGACTGACTCCTAGTTTAGAACATTCCTCAAATTTCTTTGAAGATAGTTAGGTTGAGTTCACTTCCTCTGATATAGGCTGGGCTCACTCATGGGGGTCTCTGGCTCCTTTGAGTATATCGGGGTTAAGGGTGGGGGAGGGGGTAAGGAGTGGGATGCAGCAGGGAATTGAATAACTGAAGAGAATTCTTTAGTTCCCTGGGATTAGAGGGCCTTCTCCCATTGGCTGGTTTGGACTGGAATCTGTGGACCCTGCAGCTCTGGAACAGAATAGTTCTGCTGTGTCTGGCTTTCTCAGAGCCCCGGGTTCCCTACCCCCTGGCCATGCCAGCACCTCCCTTTCCAAGCCGTCAGCCTGCCCTTTTAAACCAGAGAGATAGAGAGAGGGGGGAAGCATAGTCTGAAAGTGGGGTGGGGGCCCCAGAAGGAGGAAAAGTGGTCCGTTTTTCCACTTTCTTGTCACGTTGTGCCTTTTCCTAACCCATGTGAGTGAACCCAGGAAGTGGTGTGTGAGAAGAAACAGTCATTTGGCAAAGCAGCTCAGTCTGTTCTCCAGGACAGCCGAGACCAAGACTGGAGTGCTCACTCTCAATCCAGACAGAAGGATCTGGGTCAAGGAGAATTGAGGAAAGAGGTTCAGCTCTGTTCAGCTTCAGAGAGGGACATGGGGCCTAGGAGAGTGGGGGTGTGAGTAGAACTAGAAGGAAAAATGGGGTTCCGAGATAGACTCCTCTGCCTGGCAAGTCATACAGATCAGCAGAGCTTTCCATGTGAAGCCCTGGAACTCCTGGAGGGATGGCTCAGCCAGTGCCTCTCCTTCAGTGGGGAGTGAGAAGGAACTCATTAGGGAGTTGTGTTTCTGTCCTGTAATATGCAACTTGGGGTTGGATGGTGCAGACAGTACAGTGACTGTGGAGGGCCTCTGTAACCCACAGAACAGCAGGGAAAGTTGTCGAGACCAGGGGCACTCACAGGCACTAATGAAGAGAAACAGTAACATCCATGGACCCTTTAACATCCCAGGAGCACCTCAAGACTCCTGACTTCAGGTCCTGTAAGCTTCTTAGCATCTCACTTACCCAGTGATGCACCCAGATCCCAATCACTTCCTTCAACCCCAGAAAATGCAGGGTTTGTGCTGCCTGCAGAAAACTGCCTCAGACAGGAGCAAGATTAGCACATCATAGATAAGAATAGAGACCCGCCGGGCGTGATGGCGCGCGACTTTAATCCCAGTACTCGGGAGGCAGAGGCAGGCGAATCTCTGAGTTCGAGGCCAGCCTGGTCTACAGAGTGAGTTCCAGGACAGCCAGGGCTATACAGAGAAACCCTGTCTCGGAAAAACCAAACCAAACCAAACAAAACAAAACAAAACAAAAAACCTAAAAGAGAATGCTGGGCAGTGGTGGCGCACACCTTTGATCCCAGCACTTGGGAGGCAGAGGCAAGTGGATATCTGAGTTCAAGGCCAGCCTGGTCTACAGAGTGAGTTCCAGTATAGAGACCCTAGGAGCATAAGCTGAGGCAGGTGGGTGAGAGGATACAAAGTGACCAAAGTGTTTCAGCTAGAACAGAAGACAGAACTATGAAGTTTAAGGCAGAAGGGAGAACCTCACCCCAAGTGTCCTGCCAGACTCACCACACCCACACTCAGAGCCAGGGCTAGTCACACAGGATGAGAGTCTCCTGCCTGGCACGAAGCTTCCACTGGGACATGGGGCATGGAGGACCACCTCTACCAAGATTAGACTGATAGTGCCCAAGCCTTAGGCAGCAAGTTCATGACCAACGTAGACTACATAAAAAGTACCAGGCTGGCCCAGCAGTGGTGGCACATGCCTTTAATCCCAGCACTTGGGAGGCAGAGGCAGGCAGATTTCTGAGTTCGAAGCCATCCTGGTCTACAAAGTGAGTTCCAGGACAGCCAGGGCTACACAGAGAAACCCTGTCTCGAAAAACAAAAAAAGGGGCTGGCTCAGCGAGCGCCCTCTGCTCTTCCGAAGGTCCCGAGTTCAAATCCCAGCAACCACATGATGGCTCACAACCATGCGTAACAAAATCTGATGCCCTCTTCTGGAGTGTCTGAAGACAGTTACAGTGTACTTACATATAATAAATAAATAAATCTTTAAAAGAAAGAAAGAAAGAAAAAAGTACCAGACTGCCCAGGACTATATAGAAAAACTGTCTCAAAACGGGCAAAACAAAAGCAAAAGCAAAACTCCATGGGCTGGAGAGAGGGCTCAGAAGGCAAGAACATGTATTGTCTCACAGAGGCACCCAGATCGTTGCTCACAAGCACCCATAACTCCAGTTCTAAGGGATCTAATGTCCTTGGTGACGTCCTATACAGGCACCAGGCACACATGCGGTACACATACACACCCAGGCAAAATATTCATACACATTTACACATTAAAACTAAAAGAGAGGGCTGGTGAGATGGCTCAGCGGGTAAGAGCACCCGACTGCTCTTCCGAAGGTGATAAGTTCAAATCCTAGCAACCACATGGTGGCTCACAACCATCCGTAACAAGATCTGGCTCCCTCTTCTGGAGTGTCTGAAGACAGCTACAGTGTACTTACATATAATAAATAAAATAAATCCTTAAAAAAAAAAAAAACTAAAAGAGAGCCAGGCGTGGTAGCGCACGCCTTTAATCCCAGCACTCGGGAGGCAGAGGCAGGCGGATTTCTGAGTTTGAGGCCAGCCTGGTCTACAGAGTGAATTCCAGGACAGCCAGGGCTATACAGAGAAACCCTGTCTCGAAAAACCAAAAAATTAATTAATTAATTAATTAATTAATAAACAAGTAGTTGCTGGAGAGATGTCCCAGCAGTCAAAATGAACATCTGGTCCTCTTGCAGAGGACTAGGTTTGGTTCCCATCACCCACACGTTCCCTCTCACAACCATTTATAACTCCAGAATGGGGAATCTTTTTGTTGTTGTTGTTGTTGTTGTTGTTGTTGTTGTTTGGTTTTTCGAGACAGGGTTTCTCTGTATAGCCCTGGCTGTCCTGGAACTCACTTTGTAGACCATACTGGCCTCGAACTCAGAAATCTGCCTGCCTCTGCCTCCCAAGTGCTGGGATTAAAGGTGTGCGCCACCATGCCAGGCGAATCTTTTCTTCTTATTATTATTTATTTATTTTATGTATATGAATACACTGTAGCTGTCTTCAAATGCACCAGAAGAGGGCATCTGATTTCATTACAGACAGTTGTGAGCCACCATGTGGTTGCTGGGAATTGAACTCAGGACCTCTCAAAGAGCAGACATTGCTCTTAACCACTGAGCCATCTCTCCAGGCCAGAATGGGAAATCTTAACATGCTCTTGTGACCTCTATGGGCACCAAGTGTATATGTGATGCACATATATGCATACATACATATACATGTACACACAGCCAAACATTCACATGAATAAATTAAAAATAATTATTTTTAAGAAGTTTAAAAATAGCCGGGTGTGGTGGTGCAGGCCTTTAACCCCAGCATTTGGGAGGCAGAGGCAGGTGAATTTCTGAGTTCAAGGCCAGCCTGGTCTACAGAGTGAGTTCCAAGACAGCCAAGGCTACACAGAGGAACCCTGTCTCAAAAAACCAAAAATAAAATAAAATAAAATAAAAGAAACACGAAGGACTGTGTATAGGACAATGAGAGAGGACATAAAGTGTGTTGTTCTGTGTTCGCAGACTGAGAAAGAACAGCATGGTAACAGAAACCCTTGCATTCAGTGTGAGGCCAGCCTGGGCTACATATGAGTTTGAAACCTGCCTAAACTATAAAAGAAAAAACAGACAGGGAGGCTGGAGAGATGGCTCAGAGGTTAAGAGCACTTACTGCTTTTCCAGAGGTCCTGAGTTCAATTCCTAGCAACCACATGGTGGCTCACAACCCTCTATAATGAGATCTGATGCCCTCTTCTGGTGTGTCTAAAGACAGCTATAGTGTACTTATATAATAAATCTTTTTTAAAAGCAGACAAAAATTAATAACTCCGTGGATAGCTGAACCTTAGGCCCTTTCCCTTCACGTCAGACTCCTCACTAACTTAAATGCCAGAATCTTTAAACACAAGGAGGGGCCAGTGATGTGGCTCGGTGAGTTAAGGTACTTGCTACCAAGCCTGAAGATCTGAGTTTGAGTCCTCAGACCCACACAGTAGAAGAAGAGAATGATTGCCTTAGGTTGCCCACTGACCCCTGCACACATGCCCTGGCATACACAAAGTAAGTAATAAACACATTTAATTAAAACCCCAACTGGAGATATAATTTCATAAACGTGGCTTAAGTCTTACATATATTGACACAATTAGCATATCAATTTGTTTCTATTAGCTTAGTTAATTTATTTTTGAGACAGGGCCCCACTATAGGCCAGGCTGGCCTTGAATTCACAATCCTACCAAAGTCTCTGAGTAACTAGTATTTTAGGTGCATGCCACTACACTCAGTCTTAACCTAGACTTTAAAAAAAAAAAAGAAAGGTTGAATTTTCCTTGAAAAGTGAGTCTGACCTCTCCCAAGCCCTTGATGTCCAGGCAATGGCTTGAATAAAAACTGTTCTCCTTGGGGCTGGTGAGATGGCTCAGCGGGTAAGAGCACCCGACTGCTCTTCCGAAGGTGATAAGTTCAAATCCCAGCAACCACATGGTGGCTCACAACCATCTGATCTGGCTCCCTCTTCTGGAGTATCTGAAGACACCTACAGTGTACTTACATATAAAATAAAATAAATCTTAAAAAAAAAGGGCTGGCGAGATGGCTCAACGGGTAAGAGCACTGACTGCTTTTCCGAAGGTCCTGAGTTCAAATCCCAGCAACCACATGGTGGCTCACAACCACCCGTAATGAGATCTGACACCCTCTTCTGGTGTGTCTGAAGACAGCTACAGTGTACTTACATATAATAAATAAATAAATCTTAAAAAAAAAAAAAAACTGTTCTCCAGGATGGGCGTGTTGGCGTACTCCTTTAATCCCAGCACTCCGGAGGCAGAGTCCTGTTCCAGGACAGCCAGGGCTACACAGAGAAACTCTGTCCTGTTCCAGGACAGCCAGGGCTACACAGAGAAACTCTGTCTCAAAAAAACAAAACAAAAACAAAAAACAAAAAAAAAGCCAAACAAACAAACAAAAAAACTGTTCTCCAGCAGTCAGTGTGCAAAATGGCCTGGTTCCCAGGGTGGTCCCATGGGGAGGTGGTGGGGTCTAGAGGAAACTGTTCCTGTATGAGGTCTTCAGGTCAAGGTGGGGTGCTCTCAAAGGGGATTCTCAGCACTGGTTTCTTCTCCCTCTTCCCCTTTTCTGGGCTTCCTGGCTCAGAGTGAAAGCCGACTCTGCCATTCTAACCTGTACATGTGCCGCACTTGCCAGAGGCCCAAGACCATGGAGTCACTCAGGTTTGCACTGGAACCTTCAGATCCATGCACTGAAGTAAAAACTTTCCTCTTCATAA
>LR756432.1:112956-142571 GCA_902729485.2 Mus minutoides
GGCTTGCTCAGCCTGCTCTCTTATAGAACCCAAGACTGCCAGCCCAGAGATGGTCCCACCCCCAAGGGGCCCTTGATCACTAATTGAGAAAATACCCCACAGCTAGATCTCATGGAGGCATTTCCCCAACTGAAGCTCCTTTCTCTGTGGTAACTCCAGCTGTGTCAAGTTGACACAAACCTAGCCAGTACAATAAGTTAAAGTTAATTGTCTGGAGGTTTTCTCCTATAATGACAGACAGTTGACTAATACAACCCATCTAAGAAGCAAGGGTTTAAGGGAGAGATCTGAAGCAAGTCGCTCCAAATCCTGAACTGTTGAGTCTTAATGCGGTGGAAACACCTGCCTCACAGTGAGCATGGCTTATGGAGAGATTGGTGGAGTATTTCTCTCTCTTGCACTTATCCTTAAAGCCCTATCAGACAACTAGCTCAGTACCTGCTCCATGTCATTGTCCTGTTCAGGCAGGGACAACCGCGTCCCAGGATGGCTGCTGTGCTCTGGCTCTGAACATAAGCACACCCTGGACAGGGCCAAGTGGTGTGCGCAGAGCTACAGCAGAGCCAGGGCCAGAGTTGTCTGTGCCTGGCTGACCCCACCAAAGATCCGTGCCAGGCAGACCACAGCAGCCCTCAAAGCCAGGGCTGGCTGCACCACAGGGCGAGAGACCGCGCTCAACATGGAGCTGCTGCTGGGGCACGTGGCCTCACGGACTGCTTCTGCCAAGATACTCTGGGCCTTCAAGATGACTGTGTGGAGACACTTGCTTCCAAGCCTGCTGACCTGGGTTTGATCCCCGCAGCTCATCTGGTGGAGGAAGAGAATTGACTCTAGCAAATTGTTCTCTGATTCCCCACACGAGTACTTCCCTCATTATTTATTTATTTTTGTTTGTTTTTTGTTTTGTTTTGTTTGTTTTTCGAGACAGGGTTTCTCTGTATAGCTCTGTATAGTCCTGGAACTCACTTTGTAGACCAGGCTGGCCTCGAACTCAGAAATCCATCTGCCTCTGCCTCCCGACTGCTGGGATTAAAGGCGTGTGCCACCACAGCCTGGCATTTATTTTAAATAATATATGAAAAATAAAAACTAAACCAAACAAATAAAAATGCACATCATCCCTGCAGGTCATCAGATAAGGAGTAGTGCCAGACCAGGCTTGCTTCCTGGCTTCCTGTATCAGCCTTTCTCGCTCCACACCCCTCCTCTCTTTTCCCTTATGAACCTCAACGGGTGGAAGGCGAGTGCTGGGTGTACAGCTATTTGGAGAACACTTGCACAGCATACAGAGGCTCCAGGTTTCTCTCTCTCTCTCTCTCTCTCTCTCTCTCTCTCTTTCTCTTCTGTCCTCTTCTCTCTCTCTTTCTCTCTGAGACAGGGTTTCCTTTTGTAGCCCTGGCTGTCCTAGAACTCACTGTGTAGAGGAAACAAGCCTTGAACTCCCAGAGGCCCTCCCGTCTCTGCCTTCACCTCGAATGCTGGGATGAAGGCATAAGACACCATTTCTGGAAAATTGAACAGGCCTGTTTATTTGTCTATTGATTTTGGAAGGGCTGGGGACTGAACTTAGACCCTTTGTAAACCAAATAAGTACTCTACCATTGAACACCTCCTATAGTCTTTTAAAAAATATTTTCTTTTTTTTTTTTGTTTGTTTGTTTGTTTGTTTTTCGAGACAGGGTTTCTCTGTCTAGCCCTGGCTGTCCTGGAACTCACTTTGTAGACCAGGCTGGCCTCGAACTCAGAAATCTGCCTGCCTCTGCCTCCCGAGTGCTGGGATTAAAGGCGTGTGCCACCACACCCGGCTTATTTTCTTTTTTTTTTTAATTGGATATTTTCCTTATCTACATTTCAAATGTTTTCCCTCTCCAGATCTCCCCTTCGGAACCCCCCTATCCAAACCCTCCTCCCCCAGCCTCTATGAGGGTGCTTCCTCACCCACCCACCCACTCCCACGTCTTCCTGCCCTGGCATTCCCCTACACTGGGGCATTGAACACCCTAAAAAAATATTTTTTTTTAAATCGTGTGTGTGTATACATGTTTGCATGAGTGAATATGTATGTTTACATGTGAGTGCATATGTATGTTTATATGAGTGCATGTATATGTCTACATAAGTGCATGTGTATGCTTACATATGAGTGCATGTGTATCTTTACATACGACTGCATGTGTATCTTTCAATGAGTTCATGTGTATGTTTACCCATGGCACCCCCTCCCTTTCAGTGGGGTTTCTCTGTGTAACCCTGGCTATCCTGGAACTATCACTGTACACCAGACTAGTCTCAAACTCCCAGACGCTGCCTCTGCCTCTGCCTCTGCCTCTGCCTCTGCCTCTGCCTCTGCCTCTGCCTCTGCCTCTGCCTCTGCCTCTGCCTCTGCCTCTGCCTCTGCCTCTGCCTCTGCCTCTGCCTCTGCCTCTGCCTCTGCCTCTGCCTCTGCCTCTGCCTCTGCCTCCTGAGTGCTGGGACCATGTGCACCACTACCACCTAGTGTGTCTTGTTGTTCATAGTCCACCTATGGGCTATGAGAACAAGAGTTACAAACTCGCTCTCTTTTTCTTCTCTCTCTTCTCTCCCCCCTCTGTCTCTCTTTTTCCTCTTCTCTGCCTCCCCACCCGCTCAATAAACCTCTCCCACGTGATCAAAACAACAACAACAACAACAAAAGAGTTACAAACTCTTCCTGGTTCACCAGTGGGAAAGCCTTGACTTCATAGCTCACAAGTCACCGCTGTGTCCCTCTGTGCCTGCCCTCCCCTTTTCAGAGTGCTGGGGTTGCAGAGTCACCGGGCCCAGCTGTCACATGGGTTCTGGGGACTCAAACTCAGGCTGTCCAACTGCACAGCAAATGTTTACCACCACTGTCTCACCAGCCCTGGGGCTCTTTCAAAAGTTTGGAAAATATAGATTGTACCATCTTTTCTCCAGGGCTTCACCAATTACCTCTCTTTCATTTTTTTCTTCCCTTTAAAAAAAAGATTTGAGCCCGGCGTGGTGCCGTACACCTTTAATCCCAGAACTCAGGAGGCAGAGGCAGGTGGATTTCTGAGTTCGAGGCCAGCCTGGTCTACAGAGTGAGTTCCAGAACAGCCAAGGCTACACAGAGAAACCCTGTCTCGAAAAAACAAAACAAAAAAAAAGATTTTATTTATTTTATGTATTAATATACTATATATATTAATATGTATTTACATATTAATACACTGTAGATGTCTTGAGACACACCAGAAGAGGGCATTGGATCCCATTACAGATGGTTGTGAGCCACCATGTGGTTGCTGGGGTTTGAACTCAAGACCTTTGAAAGAGCAATTGGTGCTCTTAACCGCTGAGCCATCTCTCCAGCCCAAATGTGTAGCCCAGGCTGGCCTTGATCCTCCTACCTCTGCTTCCTTCAGCAAATTCTACTGGGCGTGTGCCACCACAACAGGCCCATTTTTCTCCCTATAGCTCATGCCGCTTCCAACTTGATATGCAACTATTACACCCAGTTTATGTGGTACCGGGATTTGGCCCAATGGCTTCATGCGTGTTGATAAGCATTCTACCAAGCAAGCTACATATCAAGCCCCTCAAGTGTTCCTTTCAATAGAAACTATAGAAAAAGAGAAACGATTTGTAAGATAATAGAGTTGGGAAGTTTCAAAAACAACTATTCCTTTTTATATATTTCACTTATTACTTTTTTTTTTTTTTTTTTTTTTTTTTTGGTTTTTCGAGACAGGGTTTTTCTGTGTAGCCCTGGTTGTCCTGGAACTTACTTTGTAGACCAGGCTGGCCTCGAACTCAGAAATCCGCCTGCCTCTGCCTCCCGAGTGCTGGGATTAAAGGCGTGCGCCAACATGCCCAGCTCCACTTATTACTATTATTAATGTGTGTGTGTGTGTGTGTGTGTGTGTGTGTGTGTGTGTGTGTATGCATGCAGTGTTGTGTACGTGGAAGTCGGAGGACAACTTTGTGGAGTTGTTTTCCTTCTTCCGTCTTTATATGGATTCCATAGACTAAGCTCAATTGTCAGGCTTGCATGGCTAGGCGGTAAGTGTCTTCACCACTGAGCCATGTCCTCGGCCCTGTTTCTTATTTATTTATTTTTTGAGACAGGATGCTTATGTAGCCAAAACTAGCCTAGAATTCTTAGGCCACTTCCCTCTACCTCCTAGGCATAGGCACCACTCCATTTAGTCTTATATGTTTGTGTTTGTTTTAAAGATCTGTTTTTATTATTTTTAATTGTGTCTGTGTCTGTGTGTGTGCATGTATAAGTGAGTGTAGTTATCTTGGGAAGTCAGGGGCCTCATATCTCTGGGAACTGGAGTCCCTGGCAGTTGAAAGCTGCCTGACATGGGTGCTAGGAACCGAACTCAGGCCCTCTGGAAGAGCAGCAAATGCTCTTAAACACTGAGCCATGTCTCCAGTCACTGTTTGAAGCAAGGTCTTATCCTGAGTGTTGGGATTTCAGGTGTATACTTCCTTCTATATGCAGTTCATGCTGTGCAGGCGATTGAACACAGGACAGGCAAGCAGTCTACTAATCTGATCAGACTTCCCCCAAACTTGATATGTACCTGAAGCTGTCCTGGAACTCATGATCCTCCTGCCTCTGCTTCCCAAGTATATGCACTAACATGCCTGGCTTTTATCATGACTGTCTTTAAAGTCAGGTTCTCTCTATCTATGTAAACCCTAGGTGTCCTGAAACGTTCTCTACACACCGGGCCGGCCTTGAACTCATTGAGATCCACCTGCCTCTGTCTCTAGAGGCTGGGTTAAAGGTATGCACCACTATGCTCAGCTCTTATCAGAAATATTAATGCCTTGTGATGGTAAGTATCTTATCGTCAGATCTACCTCACATTACCTCAGTTATCTTTGGTGAACAATCACTGACCTGTTGAAAGCTGAATACTCCTCTGTTGACGAATGAAAGCTCCTTCTCAGTCTCACAGACCATCACAGAGCATGGCTTACACAAATAGAGGAAGGGTAGCTATGCACGGCTCAAGGACTCTTCAGGCAAAGCTATTTGTCTTCATTCCTTCATAGTGGGGTCTGTGTAGTTGCCATAGCTACCCCTGAGGTGGTCCATGATGTACCAGCCTCCCCATAGGCACCCTGTTGTCTTTAGTAAATGTAACCAGGCCTTTTGTTGATCCCCTGGCAGGTGATAAGGGGTGTGGAGATCAAATGTGAGATGCCTAAACAATGTTGAGACAATGTTTCCTATATCCCAGGCTGGCAACAAACTTAACATGCATCGAAGAGCAATTTTAAAGTGTGGTCCTCCTATTTCCATTTCCTGAGTGTTGGGATTTCAGGCCTATACTTCCCTCCATACACAGTTCATGCTGTGCAGGCGATTGAACACATAACTTGGTGCATGACAGACAAGCATCTACTAACCGAGCAACATCTCCAACCTACTATATGTATGCTAAGTTAGTCATCTTAAATTAAAGTGTAAATTAACTGATCCGTGAATTTACCATACATTAACACAATTTGCGTCATCACTCGTTAAACATCCTCTCCAGTGATTTCAATATTCACAAATAGAGACCCGGTCCTTGGGGACAGGTGACCATCCATTTCTGTCCCCATCACATAGACACTCTATCCTAGCTCCACATTCAGAACGCCAAGTCAGCATGTAACGCAGCCCCATTGTGTGGCCAGTTCCAGTAGGACAAAAGCCCCAACACAAGAGGAGCCAGCCCAGCAGCCCCTTTGGCTGGCTCCTGAGGCCACCCCCCCTTCTCTCACTTTCTCTGGTTACGCTTTGCTGACTGCTGACTCCTGGCATAGTCTAGAACAATCCCCAAGCTCCCAGTCCATCATCCCTCTCCCATCCACAGTAAAAGGCTCCAGTTAGCACTTGGGTCAGACCAGGACCCTATGTATTTTGAAGTCCAACATGTAACTCAAGATACAGAGAAATGAAGACATCAGCCTGTCTTGTTCTTACCCAGCCTTTCACCTTTCTATGGCCACGCACACCTATGCTCCCTGTAGGTCAGAGCTATATTTCATGCATGTAGCTTCACATACCTGTTGCCACCCTCTAGGGCTGTACCTTTGTAGATTTTCCTACCTTCCTGGGATACCTTCATCTATAAATATCTCTCTCTTTGAATTTTATATGTATGTAGATGCTGGTCTACAGAGCAAGTTCCAGGACAGCCCAGGCTATACAGAGAAACTTTGTCTTGAAAAATAAGAAGTAGCCGGGCATGGTGGCACACGCCTTTAATCCTAGCACTCAGGAGGCAGAGGCAGGCGGATTTCTGAGTTCGAGGCCAGCCTGGACTACAAAGTGAGTTCCAGGACAGCCAGGGCTATACAGAGAAACCCTGTCTCGAGGAAAAAAAAAAGAAGTAAAAAATACAATAAAATAAAATAAAATAAAATGAGACAGATGGTAGTGGGTCATGCTGTTAATTCCAGCATTCCAGCACTTGGAAGGCAGAGGCAGGAGGATCTCTGTGAATTTGAGGACAGCCTGAGAGTGAGTTCCAGGACAGCCAGGGCTACAAAAGAGAAACTCTGTCTGAAACATCATCATCATCATCATCATGAAATGAAAAAAGGAGGGTATGTCGTTTGATAGACAATACTTTCCCAGAAGACATGAGTTATTAAATGGAAGTCCCACAAGTTATTGCTTAGTGAGTGCCCAGAGGTCCCCAAAACAACCCAGGCTGTTGCCATTGCTTTCAGTTGCCGAACAGAGCTAGCTGGTAAGACTCTATTGCTGAATATTTCCATTGAAGGACATAAAGAAATCCAGCTAGAGTGGACCTGAAAACTTCTACCCCACTGGCTCTATAACACAGTGCCAGAGACACTTTGCAAGAGACAAGCTATCAAGGGAATTGGAGCCCCACAGGAAGAACAACATCAACCAACCAGACCCCCCAGAGCTCCCAGGGACTAAGCCACCAACCAAGGAGTACACATGGAAGGGACTCATGGCTCCAGCTGCATGTGTAGCAGAGGATGGCCTTGTTGGACATCAATGGGAGGGGAGGTCCTTGGTCCTAGGAAGGCTCAATAGATGTCCCAGTGTAGGGGAATAGAGAGTGGGGAGGCAGGAGTGGGTAGGTGGGTGGGAGGGTGGAAGAACACTCTCATAGAAGCAGGGGAAGGGGGGATGGGATGGGGGTTTCTGGGAGGGGGAAACCAGGTGATAACAGTTGAAATGTAAATAAATTTTAAAAAATAAATTTAAAAAATAATAGAGAGAGACAAGCCTTCAATGATGTTTTTTTATTGTTGTTGGGTTTTGGTTGTTGTTGTTGTTGTTGTTTTGTTTGTTTGTTTTTCGAGACAGGGTTTCTCTGTACAGCCCTTTGGGTTTTTTTGGTTTTTTTTTTTTTTTTTGGGTTTTGAGACAGGGTTTCTCTGTATAGCCCTGGCTGTCCTGGGACTCACTTTGTAGACCAGGCTGGCCTTGAACTCAGAAATCTGCCTGCCTCTGCCTTCCGAGTGCTGGAATTAAAGGTGCGCGTCACCACGCCCGGCACTTCAATGATGTTCTTTATTCGTAAACTTTGCTAGGCACGGTGTATACTAGTGGCATGAATGTCATGAGGCTATGAACTACTTTTGAATTAGATTTGAGGTCTCCTTTCACAGGAGAAAAGCCGTGGCTGTTACTATAAAGCAGGTCACGATCCCCATGGTTGAGGACATAAAAGACACCAGGAGGGAAAATACTACTGTTGCCTTGCAAAAAAGGACATGTCCTCAAGCTGCAATTGAAATATTTCTGTTTACATTCATATTGCCACCCTCAACTTTGCCAGATTCAGTATGCCACCACCAGGGAACATCATGGAAGAGGAGGCAGAAAGAGTATAAGAGCTGGGCCTGGAGAGATGCCTCAGCAGTTAAGAGCACTGGCTGCTCTTCCAGAGATCCTGAGTTCAATTCTCAGCAGGACCATTCCAAAATGGGATTTGATTTCCTCTTCTGGTATGTATGAAGACAGAACACACACACATACACATACACACAGAGAGAGAGAGAGAGAGAGAGAGAGAGAGAGAGAGAGAGAGAGAGAGAGAGAGAAAGGATGTAAGAGCTGGAGTCCAGGAGTGTTCTGGACATAACAGACATAGTCTTGCTGCCATTGAACTCATTGCAGTTACAGTTACCTACATAGAACCCACACAAGGTCAGTTAGCATTTCATCAGGCAGCAGCAATCAGACTCAGTGGGTTATAAAGGAAGATGAGGAGGAAGAAATGAGAGGGGAAGGCAGACATGTTGAGAGTTGTTGGGAGGGACAGGAGGGGAAATTTTGAAGTGCATATGACTAAGATATATTATCTACATATATGAAATTATCAAAGAATAAATACAACTATATCCATACACCTATAGAACATTTTTTTGTTGTTTTTTTGTTTTTTTTTGAGACAGGGTTTCTCTGTGTAGCCCTGGCTGTCCTGCAACTCACTTTGTAGACCAGGCTGGCCTCGAACTCAGAAATCCGCCTGCCTCTGCCTCCCGAGTGCTGGGATTAAAGGCGTGCGCCACCACGCCCGGCCTCAACTTTTTTTTTTTTAAAGATTTATTTTATTTATTATATGTAAGTACACTGTAGCTGTGTTCAGATACTCCAGAAGAGGGCACCAGATCTTGTTACGGATGGTTGTGAGCCACCATGTGGATGCTGGGATTTGAACTTATCACCTTCAGAAGAGCAGTCGGGTGCTCTTACCCACTGAGCCATCTCACCAGCCCTTTTTTTTTAATTTTTAAAAAAGATTTATTTGCCGGGCGTGGTGGCGCATGCCTTTAATCCCAGCACTTGGGAGGCAGACGCAGGCGGATTTCTGAGTTCGAGGCCAGCCTGGTCTACAAAGTGAGTTCCAGGACAGCCAGGGCTATACAGAGAAACCCTGTCTCGAAAAACCAAAAAAAAAAAAAAAAAATTTCTTTATTAATTTTATTTATGTGAGTACACTGTAGCTGTCTTCAGACACACCAGAAGAGGGCTCAGATCCCATTACAGATGGTTGTGAGCCACCATGTGGTTGCTGGGAATTGAACTCAGGACCTCTGGAAGAGCAGCCAGTGCTCTTAACCACTGAGCCATCTCTCCAGCCCAGGTCTTGGTTTTTTAAGTGTGTTTGAATTCTCGCAGTTTCCCTCTGCAATACTGTGTTCCTTATGGTTCCCGAAGTTCTCTGTTCTTTTTATAACCTAGAGCTTGAGCTTAAGCTACAGCCCTACCTCAAATGTCTTTTGTTTGTCAAGCTAAATTCTATCTTTTGTTCACTGGGTTCCATGGAAATATTAAGTATTAATTGTTTGTTAACAATAAAGCAAGTTGGCTGGACAGACATTAAGGCTGGTGTGCTTGAAACTGAAACTGAGTTCAGTTCTCAGGACTCACAACCACCTATAACTCCAGCTCAGGGGATCTGGTGGTCTCTTCAGTTTCCAAGGACACCTGCACTTATGTACATATTACAACCCCCTACACACATATACACATAACTAAAAATAAAATAAATCTTAAAAATAATAAGGCACGCTGGGTGTGGTGGCACACGCCTTTAATCCCAGCACTTGGGAGGCAGAGGCAGGCAGATTTCTGAGTTCGAGGCCAGCCTGGTCTACAAAGTGAGTTCCAGGAAAGCCAGGGCTATATAGAGAAACCCTGTCTCGAAAAACAAGACAAAACAAAACAAAACAAAAAGAAGATTTACTGGCAAACACAGAAGTGGATGTTCACAGTCAGCTATTAGATGGAACACAGGGTTCCCAAGGGAGTAGCTAGAGAAAGTACCCACGGAGCTGAAGGGGTCTCCAACCCTATAGGTGGAAGAACAGTATGAACTAACTAGTACCCCCAGAGCTCATGTCTCTAGCTGCATATATAGCAGAAGATGGCCTAGTTGGCCATCATTGGGAAGAGAGGCCCCTTGGTCATGCAAACTTTATATGTCCCAGTACAGGGAAATGCCAGGGCCAAGATGTGGGAGTGGGTGGGTAGGAGAGCAGGGCGGGGGATGGGGGAGGGTTTAGGGGACTTTTGGGATAACATTTGAATTGTAAATGAAGAAAATATCTAATAAAAATTGGAAAAAAAAAGAAATGACAGGTGAAGCTATTCTCTGAATGAGTATAAAATAATCGAGGTATATCTACTGGTGATACATACCTATAATCAAGGTTACTCAGGAGGCTCTGCCAGAAAGGTCCACAGTTCAAATGCTGCCCTACACTACAGTGTGTATGAGTTCCAAGGTCAACTTGGGGCAACTTGGTGAGACCTTGTCTACAAGTTAAAACAAATAAACGACCATATCTTAAAAGGGGCCACAAATACAGCTCAGTCGTCATGACAAAGCGAGGGCGGGAAATAAGAAAGCATAAGTCTATAGGTGCTTCAGAAACGCAGCTCTGAAACCATTCCCTCTTCATTATCCAAACCCGAAGCATTAGCAGAACAGGCACAGCCTCCCCAGAGGAAATTCCCTCAACGTTTTTGCTCCGACGTTTAAAAGTCAATAGAAGGGCTGGAGAGATGGCTCAATGGTTTAGAGCACTGCTCAGTGGTTAAGAGACTGCTCTTCCGAAGGTCCTGAGTTCAAATCCCAGTAACCAAATGGTGGCTCACAACCATCCATAATGAGATCTAACGTCCTCCTCTGGTGCATCTGAAGACAGCTACAGTGTAAATAAATCTTAAATAAATCTTAAAAAAAAAAAAAGTCAATAGAAGAGGAAGCTGGGATGCAACCGAGGCAGGTGGGTGCTCCTTCAGGACCAAGGTACCCGAGCGCGAGCTCGCCCAAAGCAAGAAGCAGAGCAACTCGGTTAAGGGAAAGCGCCGGGATGAAGATTGGTTTCCTCTGCCGCCCGCCCGCAGGCGGAGAGACTCGGAGGTCGTGCAGCAGAAACAGTAAAAGGCAAAGGAGAAGCGCTTCGTGACCAACCCTCTTGGTCTTCGCCTACGCGCCAGAGCCCTCCCACTTCCCACAGAGCCACACAGTTCCTTCTCTTCGGCCTTCCCTTTGCCAAGTCTGCAGCAGGTCCCTCTCGTGTTTCCTCTCTCTTGGATATCCTCTCTTCCCCTGGGCCACTCCTGGAAAATGAGGTTACTTTTCCCAGTTTTGAGGTATGAGGCATTCCTCAAAGTATTAAACGTAGTTTTGTAATTAGAAGGAAAAAAAAAGTTAACCTGCATCTCTACAGTTACGGGGCTGAAAAGGCTGGGCCTGACTGAACCCTGGTGGAGAGAATGAGTCACTGCACCCCCCATCCCTCCACCCGCACACTTTCAAGCTCATTTATACATTAAAAAATAATGAGCACAAGCCATGTTGTTAATCCCAGCACTCCGCGGGCTGAGGCAAAACGATAGTAATAAAAAACCGAGCACACACACACACAAAAAAAAAAACGAGCACAACCTGGCACTTGGGAAACTGAGGCAGAGTTTGAGGCCTGGGGCTGGAGAGATGGCTCAACGGTTAAGAACATTGACTATTCTTCCGAAGGCCCCGAGTTCAAATCCCAGCAACCACATGGTGGCTCACAACCATCCGTAATGAGATCTGACGCCCTCTTCTGTGGTGTCTGAAGACAGCTACAGTGTACTTATATAATAAATAAATAAATCTAAAAAAAAAAAAAAAAAAAAAGACGGGAAAGCCGGGCGCGGTGGATTTCTGAGTTCGAGGCCAGCCTGGTCTACAGAGTGAGTTCCAGGACAGCCAGGACTACAGTAAGCTTGAATGTAGACACATTCTATCTAAAGAAAATGCTAAGGCTCTGGGAAACAGATTTACTTTTTTGTTTGTTTGTTTGTTTGTTTGTTTTAAATGTGTGTTGCTCTTCCTGTCCTGGAACTTGGTATGTAGACCAGGCTGGCCTTGAACTCATAGAAAACTGCTTGCCTCTGCCTCCTGAGAGCTACGATTAAAGGTGTGTGTCACCACCCCCCCCCCACCCCCGGCTTAAACTACTTTAAAAAAAAAATATTTCTTTTATCTTGCCAGACTTGGTGTCCCATGCAATAATTTAGTCTCAGCACTTCGGAAGCAGTGGCAGGTAGGTTTTTATGAAATTGAGGCCAGCCAGGTCTACATAATGAGTTCCAGGCCAATCCCGGCTACAGGAGACCCTGTTTCTTTTTCTTTTCTTTTCTTTTTTTTTCTTTTTTTTTTTTTTTTGGTTTTTTGAGACAGGGTTTCTCTTTATAGCCCTGGCTGTCCTGGAACTCACTTTGTAGACCAGGCTGGCCTCGAACTCAGAAATCCGCCTGCCTCTGCCTCCCGAGGAGACCCTGTTTCAAAACCAAACAAATCAGAGACTCTGTTTACACAGGCTCTCTGGGGAGTGTGTGGGGGGGTCCTACTTAGTTGAGATATAATCAATACGTCTCTCCACGTATTGATCTAGCTCGCCAGACTAGAAATCACCGAGATACTGATTTCTCACGACACTCGCGTCTCGCACCACGTGCTCCGGGCGCGGACCAGCCATTGGTCGGTGTCCCCTGGGGGGGGCGTGCCCCGTGCATCTGTGGCACAAGATGGCGCTGCCCTTTGCACGCTGTTGGAAGTTGTACCGCTGGGGCACCAAGCGATGGGGGATCCCCGCCGGGGAATCCCGGAGAGGTAGGCATATTTCTTTTTACTCTGTCACTCCAAAGTAGTTAACGTGTCATTCCCAGAGCGCGATCAGAGAACTCCACTCCTCATTTCTCCTCTCTCCCATCTGCCTTGATCTAGCAAGATTCCAAACCCGGGGCACCGGCTTCTGGCTTCCCCAGGGCTCCCAGGGCTGTCTTACTAAAGTGGCACCTCTGCTCTTTCCATGTTAACATTTGACTGACTTTTCTCGCTTTCCCGTCATCGCCTGGACAGCTTGAGATCAAACACAGCCCTAGGGTTACGGCTTCTTTTTGCTCTGCCCTCAGGCATCAGTTTCAAACTGGAAGAAAAAACGGCCCACAGCAGCCTGGCACTCTTCAAAGGCGACACGGGTGTCAAATACGGCTTGGTGGGACTGGAACCCACCAAGGTGGCCCTGAATTTGGAGCGCTTCCGGGAGTGGGCAGTGGTGCTCGGAGACACCACAGTCAGCAGCGGCAGACACTACTGGGAGGTAACTGTGAAGCGCTCCCAGCAGTTCCGGATAGGAGTGGCAGAAGTGGACATGTCCCGGGACAGCTGCGTCGGTGCTGATGATCGTTCCTGGGTGTTCTCCTATGCCCAGCGCAAGTGGCACAGCATGTTGGCCAACGAAAAAGCCCCAATTAAGGGCATTGGGCAACCAGAGAAGGTGGGGCTGCTGCTGGACTATGATGCAAAGAAGCTGAGCCTGGTGGATGTGAGTCGGTTCTTTGTGGTCCACACACTACAGACAGATTTCCGGGGCCCAGTGGCACCTGCTTTTGCTCTTTGGGATGGAGAGCTGCTAACCCACTCAGGACTCGAAGTGCCCAAGGGCCTCTAATGTGGCCAAGACCCTGAATCCTGTTCATGGTCAGCTTTAAGTTCTAAGTGTCTAAAGTGATTTTACTTTGTTTCAAGCAACTGGTAGCTCTCACAATTCTGTTGGGATACTTTGTGCAATATTGTAGCCATCTTCCCCTGGGCCCTACTCTGTAAGAGCTAGGTATACAGCCAAACTTCGCCAGTTTCCTAGGTCATCAGGGGAATCTCCTCCTCAGGCCAGTTCTTTGGGTCCTTCTGTTTGTGCCCAGGCATCTTAGACTGTTCAGTCCTGGGGTCCTGTCTCTCAGCCCCTTCCCTTATCCACATGTAACTTGTTTTGGGGGTTCACCAGATTCTCTAGAGTAAATGCTCTCTACCTCTGGCTGGAGGAGTGGCAGCCACAGACTTGGCCTTTTCTCTGATGCACCTCAGATTCTTGGGTTCTGGCTTCCTCAGTAGTACCTCAGCACTAGAGATGTCAGTCCAACCCAGATGCAGCTATCTCTACTCCAAGTCCATCTGTCTTCTGGATACCTGATACCTAGGCAGTTTGCCATAACCATTGTGCCAGTTATGTGACAAAGGGAAAGAGACACTAGGGAGACTTGTATGGTTATGGTGCCAGAAATGTTACCCTTGATAATTTCCTTCTGTGTTATCTGCCACAGTTCAAAGCTCCAGAAAAAAAGACAACTTTACACAATCCATTTTGGAGCCTGTTCAGACCCACAATTCCCATCTCCCTTGGCCACAGAATGTATTTAATAAAAACAGTATTAGCTGGGCGTGGTGGCACATGCCTTTAATCCCAGCACTCGGGAGGCAGAGGCAGGCAGATTTCTGAGTTCGAGGCCAGCCTGGTCTACAAAGTGAATTCCAGGACAGCCAGGGCTATACAGAGAAACCCTGTCTCGAAAAACCCAAATAAATAAATAAACTAAAGTATTTTGGTTTGAGGAAAACCTGGTGAAACAGTTGAATATGTATTTGGAATATACAGTTTGGACTTGTCTGACCCTGTGGCTCTGTCTTATTCCACCTGCTACAATGGTGATAACTGATGATGTCCTTAGGGGAGAAAGAGAATGACTAGATTTAGCAAATATAAAATAAAAATTATAATTCATGTAATTAAAGTTTATTTGAACACAAAATACTCTGTCTATAAAATTGCTGTCAGCAGTAGCAGTGTGTCCTGGCTAAGATGGACAGATTGCAGACTTCTAAAGCCACATGATTTGGCTCTCACCCATATCTCTTACATATGCATGTAGCTAGAGGCTCTCCAAGGAAGTTGCTTGGTGGCATGATGATTTCTTCAGAGAGGAAAAGGGGACCTGGGTAAAGACCCGGTCTACTCTCCAGCTGTATCTGGAGGTCTCTGTGACTAGCTCTGCTCAGGTATCCATTGAGGCTTTTCTCTGTACTGTTCCCTTAAGGGATGGGGCATTTTGATTCTCATAGAAAACGCTGGCCTGTGTCACCAAATGGCTGTGTCAATCCCCACGGAAGCAGCTTGCTGTAGTATTTTTGGTGGCTGTGGGTTAAATGTGTGGCCAGCTCATGCTTTTTTCTGGAGCAGGGACTGCCCCTGGGCCTGTGCTCACACCATGCTCTCTAGATTCTCTTTGGACAGGGTCTCGGCTGCTGCCTCAGCTTGAGTCTCAGAGAGCAAGTAGGAGTCATGGTAATCTTGAAGTAGTTTGACCACCTCCAGATGATTGAACTGCACAGCATCATCCAGGGGAATGTTGCCCCACCTGTGAGGGACAGGGATCACTGTCAGGCAGAGAGGACGCGGAGAGAGCCAGTGTATGCACAGTGGCAGGAAGGCTGACCTTCTTCCCTTTAGAATTAATATGACTCACCTGTCCTTGACAAAAGGGTTCACTTTGCAGGCCTCGATCAGAAATTTGACAACTTCAATGTGTCCTAGGAATATGGGTAGGAGGAAAATGAGAGCGTGCAGGTAGGTTCTGAACCATTTGGTGTAGACCCTCAGTAGCTACAGTCTGTACCAAGAGGGGAGGAGAAAAGTCCTCAACATTTGCTCTTGCCAGCCCCTAGTTACAGTCTAGTCTCCCTGTCGAGTGAAAGGCCCGTAGACAAAACTGGCCATCGCCCTTTACGGGCACAGTGATAGGGGGGACACCTGGTAGAAGAGAAAGGGCCCTCCACTCTGCTCTTCCTCTTTAACCCTCTGAATACCTTCAACTGAGTTGGGCAGTCACATGCCTTTAATCCCAGCATTTGGGAGGCAGAGTTTGAGTCAGGCCTAGTCTATAGAGCAGGTTCCAGGACAACCAGGGCCACACAGAGAAACCCTGTCATGAAAAACAAACAAACAAAAAAACCAAAACCAAAAAGATACCTTCAGCTGCAGCGACATGTAAGGCTGTGCGGGAATCATAGTCCTTCTGCTCCATATCCATGGCCGACAAAGCAAACCTGAGGGGAGTGGGAAGTGCAGTGGGTTACCCACGCCAGTCTGGAATCATTTAGATAGCGTTCTGAAGTGGGGCCAGACTGGATGGGTTCCTGTTGGCAATCCACTGAGGATTGATTGTATATGAGTCACTTCCAATGACTATGCTTGTCAAACCCAAGCCATTAGTGGATGAATTCTTATTTTTTTTTTTAAGATTTACTTATTTCATGTATGTGAGTACATTGTCTCTGTCTTCAGACACATCAGACACACCAGACACACCAGAAGAGATCCCATTACAGATGGTTGTGAATCACCATGTGGTTGCTGGGATTTGAACTCAGGACCTTTGAAAGAGCAGTCAGTGAGTGCTCTTAACTGCTGAGCCATCTCTCCAGCCCCAAGTTGATGAATTCTTTTTGATGTTGTTGTTGTTTTTGTTTTTTGAGACAGGGTTTCTCTGTGTAGCCCTGGCTGTCATGGAACTCACTTTGTAGACCAGGCTGGCCTCGAACTCAGAAATCCACCTGACTCTGCCTCCCAAGTGCTGGGATTAAAGGCGTGCGCCACCACTGCCTGGCAAGTTGAAGAATTGTTAACTCAGGGCAGGTGCTTTGATTTTAAAACAAATCCTCAGGCTGGAGAGATGGCTCAGTGAAGTGCTTGCCCGCCAAGCATGAGGACCTGAGACCTGAGACCTGAGTTTGATCCACAGGCCCCACATTTAAAAAAAAATAAAAATAGTAGCACTGGTTTTTAATCCTAGATTGGTGTGGGTGGGGACAGGTAAGTCCCTGGGGCTTGATAGGTTATGACACCTGAAATTGTCCTCTGGCTACCACAGGCACACATACAAATGTGCAGCTGGGCAAACAGGCATGTGTACACACATGTGTACACACATGAACATGCAGACACTTATTTAAATGCAGCTTGTCTAGTCTAACCCGTAAAACTGAAGCATTTAGCAGTTTGCTACACTGTGTCCTAATAAGATGTAGGACTATGAGTATTTTATTACATTTAGTAATGACAGAATTACCTTCGAAGAGCTGAGACATCTCCACTATATGCAGCAAATAACAGGTTCACCACGGTCTTGTTCTGGAACACACATTGCACCAAATGGAGATGAACTGTGGCTGTGAACCCAGCCACGCTCAGCTCTCCCCGTGACCTCCTCCGTGGACACTTCATCAACACCACTGCTGAAGTTGTGGAATGTATGATACCTTCTAAAATACCCTTTAGGCTACCAGCTCTTCCTTACCCGAACCTCTCCTCCTTCCCTCCGTGGGTCTAACTTCCGAGCGCAGTGCCGCAGGTTGTCATAGTTGTGGAAGTTAAAGAGAGACACCAACTTCTAGAATTAGAAGCCAAAAGAGGAGCTGGTGAGATGGCTCAACGGGTAAGAGCACCCGACTGCTCTTCCGAAGGTGATGAGTTCAAATCCCAGCAACCACATGGTGGCTTACAATCACCCGAAATGAGATCTGACACCCTCCTCTGGTGCCTCTGAAGTCAGCTACAGCGTACTTATGAAGAATAATAAGAAAAGGAATCCTTGGACTGGAGAGACCAACCGGAGCGAGCGGGGTTGAGTGGAGCGAGCGGGGTTGACTGGAACAAGGGGGAAAAAAAAAAAAAAAAAAAAAGAAGCCCAAAGAACTGTTTCCTTATCCCTTGTCCTTCCTGGGAGCTCACCATTGTTCTTACAGTGCTTACCACTGACTTTTTTCTTTTCTTTTTCTTTTTTTTCTTTTAAGATTTATTTTATTTATGTAAGTACACTGTAGCTGTCTTCAGACACTCCAGAAGAGGGCGGCAGATCTCGTTACGGATGGTTGTGAGCCACACCATGTGGATGCTGGGATTTGAACTTATCGCCTTCGGAAGAGCAGTCGGGTGCTCTTACCCACTGAGCCATCTCACCAGCCCTCTTTTTCTTTTTCTTTTTGTTCTTTTCTCTCTTTTTTTTTTTTTTTTTTTTTTTTTTTGAGACAGGGTTTCTCTCTGTAGCCCTTGCTGTCCTGGAACTCACTCTGTAGACCAGGCTGGCCTCAAACTCAGAAATCTGCCTGCCTCTGCCTCCTGAGTGCTGGGATTAAAGGCGTGCGCCACCACACCCGGCTTTCTTTTTTTTTTTTTTTTTAATTAGATATTTTCTTCACTTATATTTCAAATGTTATCCCCAAAGTCCCCTATACCCTACCCCCCAACCTTGCTCCTCAACCCACCCACTCCCACTTCCTGGCCCTGGCATTCCCCTGTTTTGGGACTTATTCTTGATTAAACAGTATTAAGTGCTATATCCAGAACAACTCACCTGGCAGAAATTGATGCCCCTTTGGCTGTTCCCCAGCTTGTCTAATGGCGGTGACAGACACATCATCCCCATGACATTGGGTACAACCAGGAGGATGGCTCCTGACACAGCTGACTTGGCTGGCAGGCCCACCTGAGGAACAAGGTGGACTAGTCAAAGTGATTGCACAGGCAAGGCCACACCCACCTCAACCTCTGAGACTTCTTATCTGCCTCTGACTACCCTCTTCTACCATGTGCATCAGTGCAGTTCCGGAATGCTTGCTGAGACACTAACAGCTCTCCTGGGTGCTGTGTTCAAGCCAGGATGTGTTCTCCAACCTTCCCTTTAAAAAAAATTTTTTTTTTTTTTTTGGTTTTTCGAGACAGGGTTTCTCTGTGTAGCCCCGGCTGTCCTGGAACTCACTCTGTAGACCAGGCTGGCCTCGAACTCAGAAATCTGCCTGCCTCTGCCTCCCAAGTGCTGGGGTTAAAGGCGTGCGTCACCACGCCCGGCTAAAAAATTACTATTTAACTATATGTATAGGAGTGTACGTATGTGTACCACATGTGTGCCTACTGCCCAAGGAGGCCAGAAGAGGGCAACGGATGCTCTGGAGCTGAAGTTACAGATGGTTGTGAGCCACCATGTGGGTGAGCTGATCCCCGGCCCTCTACAAAAGCAGCAAGTGCTCTAGAACACAGCCATCTGTCTCTCCATCTGTCTCTCCATCTGTCTCTCCAGCCCCAGGAAATGGCCTCTCAGTCAACTTCTATTCTGGGGGTAGAAGAGAGACAGAAGATAACAGGGACGTTCAAGGTGGCCTATCAGGTTAAAGTGCTTGCTGTGCAAGTCTAAACCCAAGTTTGCTCCCCAGATCCCATGTAAAGGTGGATGGAGAAAAGCCTTTACAAAATTGTCCTCTGACCTCCATACATACACCATCATGCATACATATACACTCACGATAAATACATTTTTAAATTTAAAAAGTGGGACCTGGGGGCTGGAGGGAGGATGGCTCAGTGGAAAACCAGGGTTTGGTTTAGAACACCTGCATGACAGATCACAATTGTCTGTCAGTTCCAAAAGATCTGACGCCCTCCTCTGTTCTGTCTGAGCACTGCATGCACATGGCACACAGACATACATGCAGGCAAAATACCCATACACTTAAAAATGAATAAAAGTCTTTTTCTGAGACAGGGTTCCTCAAACCAGAGATTATTCTGCCTCTGCCTCCCAGGCACTGGAATTTAAAAATGTATATATTTTAAAAAGTGAGGTGGGACCTGGAGAAATGGCTCAGTAATTAAGAGTCTGGGCTGTTCTTGCAAAGGACCCCAGTTCAGAGCTAAGCACCAGACCTGGCAGGCTCACAACCACCTTAACTCCAGCGTGTGGGGCCTTCCAACACCTCCACCCTAGTGACCTCATACACTCACCTGTACAAACCCCTTCCAATAATAAAAATAAGTCTTTATAAATAGACAAGCAATTACAGCAAACACGGAAAAGAAAAGGATTAGGGTGCTACGATCAGAGATGGAGGTAGTTTTGTTTAAGATAAAGCAATCTCCAGGGCTGGGGATGAAGTTTATAGTGTGGTACAGGGCTTGCCCAGCATAGGTTTGATCCTCAATGTCAAATCAAACAAGAAAAAAAGGCCAGGCTAAATACATGACTGTCCGTCTAGTACTTCAGAGGATGAGGCAGGAGGATCACTGACTCTGAGGCTGCCCTCAGCTGCACAGTGAGAGCCTGTCATGGGGGAACAGAGAAAGACATCAGCCATGCCTCTCCCTAGAGGTGGTATCTAAGATGGGAGCTAGCTATGGGAAGGGTCTATATATTTAAGGAATGTGATGTATTTGACAAAATTCCCTAAGGATTCTTAGCCTATTTGCCTGGCTACCCTCTCCTCTTGGCACTGGAATCATGGTGGACAGACGGCAGGTAACACTCACATGGAAGGCAAACTGGCCCGAGAAGTCATACATGCCACAGGAATGCATGAGGCTGAGGGTGTTGCGCACGGCCTCAGCACTCAGCACGCTCTCCCCTGTGATGGGGCAGATGCCACCGTTGGCCAGAGTGGCTGCCATGACACTGCCTGACTCACAGGTAACCTCCACAGAGCACAGCTACAGAGACAAGAGAGGTCAAAGGGCAAACTCAAACACAATGTAGAATAACGTTCTCTACATCTAGATCTTTCAACACGTTTTGACAGAACCACCAGAGAAGAGTGTCTACCATTTAACAGGAGGACACTCTGCCTGTACCCTTGACCCTGGGAGTGTTTGCTTACCTGGAAATAGAGATCAAGGGCAGCCATCATGTCCACACCCTTAGGGAAGCACTGCAAAGAACAGGATGTAGCAGTCTCTTCAGGACATAGCCTCACACTGCCAGGGGCTCACATAGCCCGACCCCTGCCCTTGACCTGGCAGTGGAACTCTCAGGGACTTTCTCTACAGCCTTTCCCAGTTACCTTCTTCTCCTTGAGGTAATAGCCAATGGCGTAATTCCGATCCCCAGTCTCCTTCTCTGACTGGAATCTGAAGCAAATACCAAATTTAGTGCTTGAAGCTTAAGGGGTGGGTAGGGGGAAAAGAGGTAGGGTACCTTTCCCGGGATACAGAATTCTGTTGCCTGTGTCAGACTGAAAGCTGTGACTTTACAGTCTCACAGAGTATTAGTGGGAACTTCTGAACCTGAACAAATACCTGGTGTAGTTTTGTGGTTAAATGTAAACAAACAGAAACAAAACCCACTCAAAGCTGTCTAGTCGCTCTGTCTAGGAAATCTGGCAAGATGTTTGGCTCTGAGTCTTGCCGAGGGCCTCAGCACAAGCCTGCATGCTGCCTTTCTCATTGCGTGGTAATCAGACATGGGATGTTATTTCTCCAAGTAAGTAAATGTCAATGCAGAAGCTCAGAGGAAGCTGGGAGGCCAAGATTCCCCATGAATTTCTTCCTACGATAATATATACTCCTCTTTCCCTTCCCTCCTCGCTTTCCTCCACGAAGCACACACATGCTCAAAGGTACAACCTACTCAGCCAGTCCCCTAAACAGTCTTACGTGGCATTGCTGAACCCCATGAATTCATTCCCAGCCATTTTGTTCAGATACTGTAACACCTGGAAGAGAAGAGGGGCAAGAGAGACACCTTTAGACTAAGGATCCCTAGTGAACACACCGGGGCAATAAAGCACTCAGAACCTCTCTTTGCCCAGGAGAGTAGGGACTTCAAGAAACTGAAGCCAGCGGTCCCCACTCCTCTGGAGACAGCCATAGCAGCTGTGTGGACAGCATGCCATGGAGAAAGGCAGTAAAGAGTTTAGTGTGAGGAACTTACAAAATCGAACTTCTCTGCTTTGTTACAGTCCATCTGCACAGAAGGAAAGGGAAAACAATTAGCATTCCAGGTCTAGGAGGATGGCAGACAGGAGGGGCAGGAGAGCTTAGTCAAGCCTTGCTACTTGGAATGTTACATTTTACAATGTCTTTGCTTGCTCTGGGAATGTTACATTTTACAATGTCCTTTGTTTGCTCTGAGTCAGGTCTGGGTTGTCCAGGCAGTCCGAGAATTGTGGCTGAGGGCCTCTCTGGCCTTGGAGTAGCTGATGTTATAGGCACCAGATACTTCTTGTTTAAGCAGCTGAGACTTTTTGTGCATGCAGGTTTATATAGTTTAGTGATAGAGAAACCCAGACCACCAGCCTGTGTGGTGATGCAGACCTATAATCCCAGCTTTTGGGAGGTTGAGGCAGGAGGATTGTTGCAACAACAACAATGTAAATTATCAAGAAATGAGGATTCAGATAACCTCACCCCATCTATTTGCCTCTCCTCTCTCCTCCCTCACTTCTTCTGTCTCTAATTTGGTCTCTAAATTCCACCCTATCCATGATTACTACTATCCATTTTATTTATTTATTTATTTATTTATTTACTTTTAAATAGAGGTCTCAGGTATCCCATAATACCCTTGAACTTCTGATTTTTTTTATGTATATGAGTACACTGTAGCTGTTTTCAGACACACCAGAAGGGGGCATCAGATCCTATTACAGATGGTTGTGAGCCACAATGTAGTTGCTGGGAATTGAACTCAAGACCTCTGGAAGAGCAGTCAGTGCTCTTAACTGCTGAGCCATCTCTCCAGCCCCAGAACTTCTGGGTTCTGGCATTATAGGCATGTGCTACCATTCCTATACCCCCATCCTTTATGGCCTATTCTATAGCCTCACTCTAGCTTATTCCTGATTCCCAGATCCTCTGTTACAGAAATGGAATGTGTCTGCTGAATATCAGTTATATTGATGAATGATTTTTCTTTCTACTACCAGGATTGAAACTAAGACCGCAGGTATGCTGGTCAAATGTTCTGCTACTGAGATATCCCCAGATATACTGATGATGAAACAAAAATGATTTCTTCATAGCAGTGCCAGAGATTGAAGGGTCTATGCACATGGTGAAGCAAATGTTCTACCCAAATGTTCTTCATCCCCAACTCTAGAAGAAGATGAGATGAGGCAGGTCCCAAAGATAGGGCTGCCAAGAGGACTCCCCAGAACAGGGAGGTATGCTTGCCTTAGCACTCGAGAGACACACAGACACACGCAGGCACGCACGTGCACACACACGCGTACACACACACACACACACACACACACACACACACACACACACCAGGCTCACTTCCGTCAACACTGCAGGCTCAGCTAGGAGTCAACACTCCAGGACTCTGAAACCTGAGTTCCTAGGGGGAAGGGTTCCTAACACCACCTTCCTCAGGAGGGATCATGATTGGCCCCAGAGTGTCGCTGCCCACACTGCTCCTGAGTTCTTGCTCAAGCCCTGGGAGACCTGCAGCTGATGGGCCTGTTGGACATCACTCGCTCAAGGCCAACTCACAATTCCAGGTGACGTGAATGACTGCCCTGGACTGGCCATTCACCCTTCTGTCAGCATATCTCTCACCCAGGAGTGGCCAATCAATGCCTGATGGTGTTGTCCTCCCCCTGCCCTTGGCATTTGGCTCTTGGTCCTAGGCAAAGGTCACGACCTGCTCATAGAACTCGGGAGGGAGCAGGGAGCACATGGGGTGAGAGTGAGGGGACAGATGTGGCAGCTATCACTAACATCCACAGCTTATAGCACAGGACTTCCTGATGCATTTTTTTCCATGCCTCTTATGAACTCTCAAATGACTCAGGAGCCCCCCACCCCCTGCCCAATCTGCCTGGAGAACTGAACAGCTATGGGGATGTAGGGATAAGGGGAGTTGAGAGAATATTACCTTTCAGAGGTTAGAATGGCACTGACCTTGATCAGGGAGCTGACCACAATGGCACCAGCGTTGACCATGGGGTTATGGGGAATCCCTGGGGAAACACAAATCACTCAGTCTGGCCAGTCGCCAACGAAAGCCTACTCTGCACTGTTCCCACTCTGAAGCTAATTGGGGTCCAGGAAGAAGCGAGCGAGGCACAGGGCTCAGGAGAAGGCAGGTATGAACCTGAGCCCTGGAGATGCTCACCTTCCTCATTGAGGGAGAGTTTGTTATAGCGCAGACCACTGGGTTCTTTGCCCACAAACTTGTGCACGTAGTCTGTGCCTAAGGTGCTCACAGAGATGGCGTAAGTGAGGGGCTTGACACAGGACTGCAGGCAGAAGGGGATCTTCGTGTGGCCTACAGAGTGCCTGGAGACAGACAGGTACCATAAAAGGGGTTAGACTTTGTTCCGCACCTGTGCCCTGCAGCTCCTGCCTCTCCCCCAGCATCTTTGTTTGTTTGTGATACAGGGTCTATCTGCAGGGCTCTGGCTGTCCTGGGACTCAGGATGATACCAGGCTGGTCTCAAACTCAGAGATCCTCCTGCCTCTGCCTCCTGAGATTAAAGGGGTGCACTACAAGGCCCGGCATCACCCAGCATCTTACCGCTGCCCATCCACAGTGCACAGGGAGACGCCCCAAAGGTCTGGGTTTGACTTCGCCAGTTGTGGGATGTAGGCTGCCACCTGGGCATAAATGGATAGAGGAGACAGGTGACTATGGAGAACAGCACAGCTGTACTCAGGGTCAGAAACTTTGAGGTAAAATTAAAATCTGTCCCCTTTTGCATACTGCTTCCAGAACCAACAAAGCCTTTAGTGCCTGGCAACCATACATCTCTGTAGTCCTGGCAACCATACATCTCTGTAGTCCAAACAGTAGAGCCCATGAAGCATATATTAAAAAAAAATGGCAATTCTAGAACTAGGTTCTCAGTTTCAGTCCCTTGAAGGCTGGACTGAATCTTGTTACTTTGCGACAAGGTCTCCCTATGTAACCAATACTGACCTCAAACTTCTGAACCTGTCTTAGCCCAACAAGAGCTGGGACTAAAGGCCTGTGCCACCAAACCCTAGCTTCTGCCATCCACATCCATAAAAGTCCAAAGTCACATGCTATTAGGATCACACGTGAAAACATGAAACATGTCCTCTACTTTAGAGGTTCTGCTCATCCATCACTGAATCCACAGCCCCAAGACGTCTCTGAGAAGCACTATGCATCTGGCCCAGAGCCCTTGCCCCCCCTCGTCCCTTTGGCCCTCACTTTGCCTCCGGTGGGCTCTTTGGCATCCTCAAATATGCGATCCACATGGCCCGTGAACTCCTCAAAGTCAGGAATGACAAACTTCTTTCGGAACGCCTGAGTCAGGAGCACAATGTTGCTGCTCACACACCTGGACACCAGACACGAGCGTGTTAGGGCTCACACCCCTGGATCCAGACAGGAGCGTGTTAGCAGCTGGAGAGACACAGTGGGACTCACTCGGGACCACGGAAGTCAGGGGTAAGGAAGGTTGAAGTGTTCATTTGGTTTTTAACTAGCAGTCATGTGACTTTTGTTTTTGTTTTGGGTTTTTTTTTTTTGGTTTTTTTTTTTTTTTTTTTTTTTTGGTTTTTTCGAGACAGAGTTTCTCTGTGTAGCCCTGGCTGTCCTGGAACTCACCCTGTAGACCAGGCTGGCCTCGAACTCAGAAATCTGCCTGCCTCTGCCTCCCTAGTGCTGGGATTAAAGGCGTGCGTCACCACGCCCGGCTTCGTGTGACTTTTGGAATATCATTTTATCTCCCTAGGTTTAAATTTCCTAACCTCTAAAATGATATGTTCTAAAGACATGGGAAGCTATCTCAAGACATTCTGAGAAAAATATTAAAATCAGAATCACCATAGCTATGGGCTTTAGCATTGAGCAGTCCTAATATATACACCATATATGTATGAGGCCATCTTCTAGAAGCTACTAACAAAATGAAGGGTTGTACTGTTTAATTCCCAAGATCTTTCCTCCTACAAAACTGTTTTGGGGGCAATGCTCATCTCTGGGACTCTCACTTTTGGAAGAGCTCTCGGTCCAAGAGGCCTCCGCTGCTGGACTCTTGGACCATGCGCTGCATCTTGATCATGCAGTCCTGGAGCCGTGGGTCTGACGTCTGCAGTCCAGTGGCCTTCAGAGCCTTTGTGGGGGAAGAAGAGGTCTGGCTAGGTCAGCCAAGGACAGCAATCCATGCCTCAGTGTTTCCCAATAGATACTCAAGTCACTCCACCCCAATTACAACTGGTAGAACAAATTAGTTTTGGAACTTGGAAGGCTAGCAAGTCCTCTTGCCACAGCTCAGGAAAGGCGCTCTCCTCTGGACTTGGGGGAAGGATGGCGTTGGCTTTTTAGCTCAGGCAGCCATTATCCCTCTGTATTTCCCATTCCCCAGTGGCAGCCATTAGCTACCCTACACTGTTCAACCATCCTCCTCACAGGTCCCAGAGACTCTAAGGAATCAGGGTTCTCTGAAGAGGCAGATAGCCACTTACCGTGGTGAACTTGTGAATGGGGATACGCTCCTGTCCCTCCGCAATAGTGTAGAAAAGCAGGTCACCAAGTCGAGGCAGCATGCCGCTGTGTGAGGCGTCACTGTTTGGGGGAAGAGACAGGAAGGCAGGAGCCTGAGGATGCTCCGTCATCCTCCTCCTCCTCCTGGAGCACGGACCTGTCATGGGCTGTCATCCGAGGTCTCCTCTTTGAACTATCTCGCAGATAGTTAAAAACTATCTGATAGATCGTAACTTTCACCCCAGTGTGAGATGTTGTTAATCTGACTCTGTCTTTCAAAAGGAACTCTGGACTTTTCAGTCCTTTACTTCGAGCTGCCTCCTAAACCATTCCACTTACTGATGTCCTGCAAACACTGGAAATAGAGCGCATCCAGCCATGGTGTGTGTCTTTCCTTGTGTTTCCCGTGAGGATCGGTATGAGATGGAAACACAGCATCAGTCTGACAGTTCCCACACTCTGCGTCTACAGTGACTTAGTAACTAACACTGGACAAACTCATCTTCCTATTTTCTCTCAAATGCACCCTCTTCTCTCCTGGGCAGTGCAGTCCTACTTTTCTCCCAATTGCTATAGGTAGCACACTTAATATTACTTATCTATGGAATAAAGATATAGAATGTCTAACTCACACAGGGGGTATGAGGCCTAACTAAGACCTTACTCCATGATAAACTGCCCTATATAAAATAAGACAATCGCCAACTTCCTGTCTGTTCTCTGCCACTGTATGCTCTTGTCTCCACACCAGCCGTAAAGGTCTCTCACACTGATATAAAACTCCAAAAACATCTAAAGCAATGGTTCTCAACCTGTAGGTCTTGACCCTTTGGGGTCAAACAACCCTTTCACAGGAGGGGCCTAAGACCAGTAGAAAACACAGATATTGACATTACAATTCATAACAGGAGCAAAACTAAAGTTATGAAGTAACAGTGAAAATTATCTTACGATTGGGGGTCAGCACAACATGAAGAGCTGTTTTAAAGTTAAAGGGTTAGTTAGCCCTCTAATACATTGGGAAGGTGGAGAGCTGCTGATCTAAAGACTTCTATTAGCTGGGCGTGGTGGCGCGCGCCTTTGATCCCAGCACTCAGGAGGCAGAGGCAGGCTACACAGAGAAACCCTGTCTCAAAAAAAAAAAAAAAAAGAAAGAAAGAAAGAAAGAAAGAAAGAAAGAAAGAAAGAAAAAAGACTTATAACAATGTTATTAGACTTAGAAAACTTTTTCCTCCTAAGATAGGCTTTCTCTGTATAGCCCTGGCTGTCCTGGAACTCACTCTGTAAACCAGGCTGGCTTTGAACTCAGGGATCCACCTGCCTCTGCCTCAGAGTTGGGTGCTGAGACTAAAGCATGCACCATCATGCTCAGCTTAGACAGTTTTTAAGGAGGTTCCATTTAGCTCAGGCTGGATCTGACCTTGTTATGTAGTTAGGTATGATCTTGAACTACCTACATCTCCAGTGCTAGAACTATAAACAGTTGTGAAAAGTAATGTATTCTCAGATGTCCACTGCTTTGACATAGACATGTCAAGAATGAAAGCCCATCCCAATAACCCCATAGCTCTTGGGAGGCAGATGCAGGAAGATAAACAAAAACCCAAAGCCAACTATGTCTCCATAGAAGTTCCAGACCAGACAATGCTACTACTGGAACCCTATCTCAAAACAAATAAACAAAAAAGAGATGTGCCTGTAATCCTAGCTCTTCAGAAGTGGAGGTGAGTTCAAGTTCCCACACACAGAAAGTTTGAGGTCAACTATCTCTAATTCTAGCTGCAGGGGATCTGACACCCTCTTCTAGCCTCCCAGAGCACAAGGCACACACAAGTGGTGCACAGACATACATGCAGGCAAAATACACACACACACACACACACACACACACACACACACACACACGAGATAAACATAAAATAAAACCTTAAAAAATCCATTTTAAAAACTGAATATAGTGGGTTGGTGAGATGGCTCAGCGGGTAAGAGCACTGACTACTCTTCCGAAGGTCCTGAGTTCAAATCCCAGCAACCACATGGTGGCTCACAAACACCCGTAATGAAATCTGATACCCTTTTCTGGTGGGTTTGAAGTCAGCTATAGTGTACTTATGTATAATAATAAATAAATCTTTGAAGAAAAAAAAACTGAATATAGTGTAAGCAAGATGGCTCCACAGAAAAGCAGTGCTGGCTATGAAACTCTGGCAGTATGAGTTTGACCCATGAAACCCCAAAAGCCACGTAAAGGTAGAAGGAGAAAACCAACTCCACAAAGTTGTCCACTGACATGAACACATGTCACATTGGTACTGATATATTTACACTAAAGATCAATTAAAAATAAATTCATAAATGGAAAATATAAGCCAGGTGTGGTGGCGCACGCCTTTAATCCCAGCACTCGGGAGGCAGAGTCAGGCAGAATTCTGAGTTCGAGGCCAGCCTGCTCTACAAAGTGAATTCCAGGACAGCCAGAACTATAAAGAGAAACCCTGTCTCGAAAGAAGAAAAAAAAAAAAGTGTGGCTGGTGAGATGGCTCAGTGGGTAAGAGCACCCGACTGCTCTTCCTAAGGTGATAAGTTCAAATCCCAGCAACCACATGGTGGCTCACAACCATCCGTAACGAGATCTGGCTCCCTCTTCTGGAGTGTCTGAGGAAAGCTACAGTGTACTTACATATAATAAAAAATAAAGTAAATCTAGGGCCGGGCGTGGTGGCGCACGCCTTTAATCCCTGCACTCAGGAGGCAGAGGCAGACAGATTTCTGAGTTCGAGGCCAGCCTGGTCTACAAAGTGAATTTCAGGACAGCCAGGGCTATACAGAGAAACCCTGTCTCGAAAAACCAAAAAAAAAAAAAGTGGGAGTGAGTGGGTAGGGGAGCAGGACAGGGTATAGGGGAATTTTTGGGATAGCCTTTGAAATTTAAATGAAGAAAATGCCTAATAAAAAATTGGAAAACTGGGTATGGTGGCGCACGCCTTTAATCCCAGCACTCGGGAGGCAGAGGCAGGCGGATTTCTGAGTTCCAGGCCAGCCTGATCTACAAAATGAGTTCCAGGACAGCCAAGGCTATACAGACAAACCCTGTCTCGAAAAACCAAAAAAAAAAAAAAAAAAAAAAAAAAAAAAAAAAAAAAAAAAAAAAAAAAAAAAAAAAAAAAAAAAGGAAAGAAAAGAAGATACATATGGTTATATCACAGTATTAGCTAGTTATCTCTAATACTAGGATTTTTATTTTCATCTTTGATTTATCTAGGAGTTTATTTTGTTTTGTTTTGTTCTAAGACAGGGTTTTTCTATGTAGGCCTGGCTGTCCCAAAACTTACTATGTAGTTCAGGCAGTCCTGGAACTCACAGAAATTCTCCTGCCTCTGCCTCCTGAATACTGGGACTAAAGGCATTTGCCACCACATCCAGCCTGGTACCCTGAGAAGTCAGAACAAATCAGGTACCCTGGAACTAAAGTTATGGATAGTTGTGCTAACCACCAAGTGGGTGCTGAAAACTGGGCATGGGCCCT
>LR756432.1:307261-341119 GCA_902729485.2 Mus minutoides
TGTGTGTGTGTGTGTGTGTGTGTGTGTGTGTGTGTGTGTGTGTGCATATGTGTGTGTATAAAATGTATTCCTGTATGTGTATATACATATATACCCATGCATACAGTGTATATAAACACTTTTAGAGACATCCTCTTGAGCTGGGCATGGTGGTACACACACCTCTAATCCCAGCATTTGGGAGGCAGAGGCAGACCCTGTTTAAGAAACCCACATCATCCTGCTTCTCTTTTTACCCTCATTGTAGGTCACTTTCATGTGAGATGCTAACAGATATTCGTATATTGGGGACTTGGGAATCGTTTTGATAAAAATGTAATCTTATTTAATATATTTTGTTATTCTTACAACATCTTTTTAACAGTCCTTTTACTTTATCTGTATGAGTGTTTCTTCTGGGAGAACAGAACATGGTTTTAGCTGCTGCTGCTACTGTGTGTGTGTGTGTATGTGTGTGTGTGTGTGTAGAGGTCAAAAGGCAATTTGTGGAAGGTTCTCTCCATTTACCTTGTGGGTTCTGGGGATCTAATTCAGGTCTTCAGATTTGGTAGCTAATGCCTCTACCTGCTGAGATATTTCATCTACCCCTTTGCCTGTTTTTAACTGGGTTATCTGAGTTAAAAAGCTTTTCTCTGTATAGCTCTGGCTGTCCTGGAACTCACTTTGTAGACCAGGCTGGCCTCGAACTCCGAAATCTGCCTGCCTTTGCCTCCAGAGTGCTGGGATTAAAGGCGTGCGCCACCACGCCCAGCCTGCAGTTAACATTTTTATTTGTTTCTGCTTATATTAGAGAGTGACTCAGACATCTTTTCTACAAATACCTAACCCATCTTGGATGCAACACCAGTCGTACCTCAAGCAGCCTTCAGTGAGTGTTCAGAAGTGGGCAGGGGCAGAAGTGAAAGGGACAATCAGAAGTAAAGAAAAGCAAAGGGCTTTGATGGCAGGATGTGGGTGTGAGTCCTGGCTCAGTGCAGTAGGCGAACCAACAGTAACCTTTTTTTTTTGTTGTTGTTTTTTGTTTTTGAGACAGGGTTTCTCTGTATAGCCCTGGCTGTCCTGGAACTCACTTCGTAGACTAGGCTGGCCTCGAACTCAGAAATTCGCCTGCCTCTGCCTCCCGAGTGCTGGGATTAAAGCCGTGCGCCACCTTGCCCAGCATCCAACAGTAACCTTAATTCTGTGGATTTGTTATTCTTAGACGTAGGTCCCTGCAGATTAAAGGTGAGGATGCTGTTGTTCCTATTGTAGAGCTCGGGTTAATTCTCAGGACTTGGAAATGTCAGCAGACAGTATTCTAGTTCCTGATTCTAGTGCAGTTAAACTATTCTTTTTTTTTTTTTTTTTTTTTGGTTTTTCGAGACAGGGTTTCTCTGTGTAGCCCTGGCTGTCCTGGAACTCACTTTGTAGACCAGGCTGGCCTCGAACTCAGAAATCCTCCTGCCTCTGCCTCCCTAGTGCTGGGATTAAAGGCGTGCGCCACCACGCCCAGCGCAGTTAAAGTATTCTTAAAAAGCAAAGTTTGGGTGTAGAGACACACACACCTTTAATCCCAGCACTTGGGAGGCAGCAGCAGGTGGATCTGTGAGTTCATGGCCAGCCTGGTCTACAGAGTGAGTTCTGGGACAGCCAGGGCTACACAGAATTAAACCTGTCAAAACAAACAAACACAAACACCAAACCAAACTAAAACGCTGGTGGCCCTGCTTGGCATCTTGGCTGCCTCAGGTGTCCTAACAGGAGGCTGCTGCCTCACCCTTCCCTTTCATTGCCTCCTCTAGGGCTCAGTTCTGACACCAGGGATGGACCACCCCCTCTCTCTCCAGCCTGCCTCTATGATGGGACCTCTTACCCAGCAACTGAGTCACCTGTCACTCAACAGCCTGGGCACGGTAAAGGATTGTCAGTAGTTATTAACCCTGTGGAGTAAGAAGTGTCTAGGGAATGCTCTGTGGTACCGGTGGTTACGCAGGACGCAAGTGTGTCAGGGTCAGCGAAGGCATGCTCAGAACTGCAGTAAATGCTTCTTGTCCTTGTACTCAGGAGGCTGAGGCAGGAAGACTGTTAAAAGCTCAAGGCAGGGGCTATATAGAGAAACCCTGTCTCGAAAAACCAAAATAATAATAATAATAATAATAAAATAAAATAAAATAAAGTTCAAGGCCATTGATAAACAGAAAAGAATCAGTAAGCTGGGGATAGACCTTCCTGCTTACCTCTTACCTGCTTCCCAGTCACAGAACTAAATGTGGTCTAAACATTTGTGAATTTGCTTGTATATTTCCTAGAACAACTCATCAGAACACTGCAAGGGAAGGGCAGAAGCTCAAGGCCTGACTGGTGCAGGAGAGCTAGTGGCAGCGAGTCGAGGGTGTAGAGGAAGAAGGGGAACGCAGTGTGTGTGTGTGGGGGGCATCAATGTGTCTCTAGCTGGTGTCCTTGGGTACCCCAGGAACATTTTAAAGAAGCACCCACAACATTAAAGGTCTCTGTTTTCCAAAGCTCCCGAGGGCTTTAAACTAGCTGAGAATCATTGTTTTTTGTTTTTTTTTTTCCCAGTTCATGCCAGCCGCTGCCGCTGCTGCTGTGCACGGGGCGTACATCCCCCAGTACCCAGCTGCGCCTTCTGCCAGTGTCTCTGCTGAGGTAGGAGCCTTGTTTCTTTGCAGTGAGGCCAGGACACATCAAGGGCAGATCTCTGTACTGTGTACTCCTTTCTTTCTCAGTACTGCTGACATCCTCACTGTTGGTTGTGAGGAGGGCAGAAGGCTTCACGGGTGTTTAGCCAGCCCGCTCTGTTCAGTTTAGACAGGAATGCTGACTTCAGTTGCCTGAATACTCTGAAAATGAGCAATTGCTGAATTATTTTCCAAGGTAGCTGGATCATTTTGCCCTTTCTGGCAGTCCGGATGTTGGATGCACACATGTGTTTGGAGGGTGGCTGAGTTGGGGAGGCTTCTGTAGGAATGCTTCAGTAACTTTCCTTGGCTGTGATACAGGAGAGCAATGGTCAGCAGAATCAACTGGCAGTGGAGCCCCCCTCAGACCACGGGGTCTATCCTTTCCAGTTCAGCAAGTGATGAGGTAAGAACTTTATGGTGGGGAATGCTATGCTATGCTGAGCTGGGAGATGGTACTTGCAGCTTTGTTCTGCCAATAGCCAGACAGGTTAATTAATAGTCGTGTCCTCTTCATACCGTCTCTAGCTTATGCTTACTTTAGGATTCTTTCCCATCTTTGTTAAACAGAAAGGAACTCTTGGAGATGCTCCCAGACTCCAGAAGGTTTAGCAAGTTACAAGCCTAGCGGTAGCCTGCTGAACACTAACACCTGGCTGTCATTTCCTCACAGGTCAAGACCTGGGGAGAGAAGCCTATGCACTCCTCCTTGGGATCTTTCCCATTGCTGGTGGAACCTGAGGAACCACGTTGGTTTTTTGTGTTTTTTTTTTTTTGAATGTGCTACATTCAAGATCAAAAAGACTTTTTTTCTTTTGCAAAAGAAGTTTCTTGCTTTGTATTTAACTGCAGCGAACCTTTCTCCTACCCCAAAGACACCAGTTGAAGTGCTTCTCATCTTCGAGAGGTTGAGTATGTTGGGATTGCTTAGGAAAGCTTTTAAAATGGTTTAAGAACAATCGCAGTGCTGTGAAGTCAGTGAAGGGGTGCTGCTTGCCAGGTTCACTTAGGGACTATTTTCCATGTGTGTTTTAGATATGCAGGCTTAAAACTTTTGTTTTGCAAAGCTCTCAGCACACACTTTGCTCACACACACACACCTCCCTCCCACGAACTGTTTAAGGCGGAGTCTCACAGTGCAGTCCTGGCTGGCTGACAATGTAGACCAGGCTGGCTTTGAACTCAGATCCTTCCCTCTCTGTCAGAGTGCACTGCCACACCTAGCTAGTTGTTTTTTAAACTTCTTCTCCACATTGTTCTTTTTTTCTTTTCCATTTTGCTGAGCCTGTCTAATTTGCCTTTTTACAATTTTTAATTTTATGAATTTGATTTAAATTTCATGTGGAATTGGAGGAAGGGAGAGCAACACACAGGTAGAGAAGTGTGGCTGTGGAGCTTGCTTTTCCTCTGCCCTCCTGTCCTAGGAGGGATTAGACTTTGACTTCAGGAAGCAGACATGTGACAACCATGCAGCCTTTGGAAACCACCTTCAACCAGATCTGGTGGCAAGTGCCACTGAGAAGTGCCATCCAACTTCAGCATCCTGGGACTCCTGTCCTGCCTCCTGGAGGGTCTTGGGTCTTTATTCTGCCCCAGGTCTCAGTCCCTGCCCCTGCTGAGGAAGTTCTGCCCTCCACTTTACCAGGAGGTTGTTTTGTCCCTGAGAGGCTGCTGTCTTGTCCATCATCCTTGATTACCAAGCCTGGGGAATATCATGTGTGCTGGTCCTGAACACCCGACAATACAGAACCCGGCCCCACTCCTCCACCCCTTATTCCCTGACAGTTATTTGGTAAAGACAAAACCCCAGCCCAGCCCTGGACATGGAGCCTGTTAGTTCATGTACTTGGCTAGCAGTGCCATCTGTGACTTTGCCTCCTGGAAGAGCTTTTCTGCCTAGGTTCTCACAGCCTCTCATCCCAGCTGCACCTGGCTGTTGTACTCAAGTGCTACTTGGCTGAATCACTTAATTCAGCAGGAGCCATCTTATTAGCAGAGCTCACCCTTGGTTGCATGTACATGCCAAGTACACGCAGTTTGAAGGGATGAAAGCAAGAACTCTTGTGTGTACTGTGCGTGCTTGAGAATGGACTGAGCTCTCTCTATGCACAGTACCCAGCCCAGTCCTGGTGTGTTTGGACCCCTTCCCCAGGGAACCAGAACACCAGACATCATTTTCCTTCTTGTGGAAGGACAACCGGGTGCTAGGATAGAAAAAGGCAAGACTCAGCTCCCCGGCCACTCAAAGGTCAGGAGGGACTTGTAAACATGCCTGCCGCTAACTGTTCCCTTCTGCAAGACTTTCACCACACAATGTGACTTGTTACATCACATGTACACCTCCAGTAGACAAAGTAATGGAGATGGGGAAGTGTGTCCAGAGGTCAGTGTGAAAGAGGAAGGGCAGAGCATGGTGATGGTGAGAAATGGCTCAGCAGCTGCGCACACTATAGAATTGGGAATCCTGGCCTGACTCTGCTGCTGTGCATTCTGGACAATGGGCAGCATAAAGTACAAAATGACCAGTTTTCTCATTGGTGCTTCCAACCTCAGGAAGGTCATACCCAGTTAGCGACCTCTAGCCCTCTAGCCCTCAGTGACAGAGACTCAGAGCTCTGTCCTGTGGAAACCCCGCTGACAGTCTTGCTGTCACCTGCTCCTTCACTGCCTATCAAAACTTGTTCCTTTTTCTAAAGCAGTTTGAATGGCTGACAGTTTTAAAATTTGAAGTTACCTTTTGAGGTTTTCCTTTTGAGTAAACAGGCTAGGGTTCTAGTGTTTCTGGTTGAACAAGTGTGAGCATGGGAAATGAGGGCAACCTGTAATTTTGTTTTTATAGTGGTTAATGACACTGTAATTTCTGCTTGGTGATTTCCATCCACTCTTCCTCATTAGCTCCTTACTCAGAAAGGTAGAGACTGGAGACAGGAAGTAGGATGCAGGCCATGAGGGTGACTTGTAAGCCTCTTCTCCATCATCCTGCCCAAGGCTCCTAACATTCTCTCCCGAGTCCTGTTTGTATGGAGGCCAGATCGCTCTGTACTCCACATCTCACCAGCACTCATTTTAGTACATTGTGGTTTTGCTTCCAATCAATTAGAGTGGACTAGAGCTCACACCTGACCTCGTGTGACTCTTTACTAGGCCCCAGGCCTATCCCATCTCACTGGGTCAGACTGTAGATGGACTGGACTTTTGGAGACAGGCCCTGCTATTAGGAATATGTGGGAACAATGATGGGGACCAAGCCTGTGAAGCAAGATGGCTTTGAAAAAGGAAAGTGCTCAATAATAAAAATGGGGTAGAAGCGAAGCATTATTTGCTACAAGGGTTTCAGAAGGACTGGTTTGTTTTTGTTCCTGGCCCTCCTGGTCAAGTGGGCACCTCCCATTTTGTCACCAAGAGCAATACAGCTGAGTAGGTGGTAGGCCCAAACTCACCCAGCCTCTTCTAGATCTGAATTCAGAGGATAAGGTGAGTCTAGAGGTATATACAACCTATGCTTGTTAGACCAATTCTTCCCAATTCGGAGCAAGCCGGTCACTCTACTTCTGGGTGACCTGCCTCTTAGAAGTGCCTTTGATCTCAGTAGTAGAATCAGGGTCTACAGGAACCTTCTTCCCTCAGCAGTTAAAACCCATGTGTCTCCTCTGCTCTTTGCTGAACCTCCTGGAGGTGGTCTCCATGTGGCAGTGATGTGAAAGCTTGATGCCCTCATCATCCTTGTGACCACTGCTGATTGTTCAAAATAAGTATTTCCTGTCAAAATACGTATTTCCTGTCCAAGCAAATCCCTAAACTTTCTCGTCCTCATTACTCAACTACCTCAGTCTTACAACTCCAGGCACCTACTTGCCTTACACCACCCTTTTTTGAGACAGGGTTTCTCTGTGTAGCTATGGCTGTCCTGGAACTCACACTCTGTAGACCAGGCTGGCCTCGAACTCAGAAATCTGCCTGCCTCTGCCTCCCAAGTGCTGGGATTAAAGGCATGCGCCACCCTTTACTGCCCTTTCTTTGTGGGGTTGGTACAAATGCAAACTCCTCAGTTCCACAACTCAAACTGCTTTCTGGATTGTCTTCTCTACTGACGTTGGTTCCCTACAAGAGCAAACTCTCCATATTGGTCAGTCCCTGTAGAACACGCCAGGGACTATGCTGTGCAGTCAAATGCCAGTTTTGGAGCATAGCTTAAGACCCCAGAGAGTAAGGACTTGAGTGGTGGTGGTTTGCAGTTTGAGAGGGCTGGAATGGACGTCTCTGCTCCTGCCCCTCTGGGCGGGTCGGGTGATGACTTCTAGATGCACTCCTTACCCTGGAGAGTAGTTAATTTATACTTTAGATGCATTTTGAACATTTCCCCTTTACCCAGAAACCTGTAGTTTTATACTCTCCCATGTCTACGCCAATACTACCTCTCGCTCACTCTCCGTGGCTGACTCTGGTTCCATTTCCTTCCTGTGACTTGGAAAAGCTTTACTTTTGCTAACGTGAACATTTCTTTTTTAAATAAAACACAAAAGCCTTCTGTCTAGTGTCGTCCATGGTGCAGAGGGGGAGCTGTGCTTTGCCCATTCCTGCCCCACCCCCACAGCGGACATAGAGAGCACTAACCCAGAGCATAGGTCAACCCATCACACTCATTCTCTTAGGGACGGCAACCTATGCTTCAGGAGAGAAACACACAATCTCGAATCTTTTATCAAATGTGGTTTTTATTCAATGACAAGCACTTTTCTACAGCTGCACCTGTGGAACATCACATGGCAAAAAACAAGTTTTTTTTTTTTTTTCTCTAGACTTTTTTTCCTTTTTTTAAACCTTATTAAAAATGAGATTGGTCCTAAAAATATAGAAAGAAATAAATTTAAATTCACAAAAAACTGTACATTATCAAAAAGTCACTAAAACACCACATTTGGTTATATAAAAAGTCCCTTTTGTTGTAAAAGGAACATGGAAACTTGGTGTTGATGGTTTCTTGCTGTCACCAGGAGGGGACTCAGAGGGCAGGGAGGGCTGTCTTTATTTTTAACCTGCTTTCCCTACCAAATACTCTTTGTCAACAAGAGAAATCCACCTAGTTTGAGGGGCAGTGAGGATGAGGAAAGAAAAGTGAGAAATGGCCCCTTTGATCACGCCCTGCCCCACAATCCCTTCAGCCCCTATTTCTACAAATCAAGTCTGGGACCTCCTCCTTCCGAGCGCCTGGTCCCGAGGGCAGAGGCGGGGCTGGGAGAGGAGCACAGAGCAGAGCGAAGGCTCCACTCTCCCTCCCTTACCTCCAGTAGCGAATGACTCCAGTACACTTTATGTAAGGGGAAACAGTTCCAAACATCTGACTAACACAAAGTTTGTTACAGCGCAGTTATTTAGATAAAATATAAATATTTATGCATAATATAAAGTCAATTCAAATATTCTTCAATCCACCTCTTATTTAAAAGAAAAAAATTCTCAAATAAAATTAAGTTTTGAGGTTCATTGACAGAAAAGGCGACTTTAGAAACAGGCAGCAGGGAGTGCGGTGAGGGTGGGTCTCGGAGTCAGGGCTGCCCGGGAACCCATGCTGCCCTGCTCTTCAGTACTGCTAGAGTACAAGGAATGCTACACCTCACCTGGCATCCTCCGCTCACCCATGGAACATTGCTTGGATGCCTCAGCTCCCTGCTTAGGTCAGCTAGCAGCCACCTCCCCAGTGCAAGTACCCGTAATTTCTGATGGGAGGGGCTTGGCTGAGCAGGAAAGCAGGGGCCAGTGGCCCATGGCTACAGCTTGGGAGTTAGCAGCTGTCCTCTCGTGCTGGGGGCTAACCTGGGATCAGTCACACACAGGGCAGTGGTAGACCCAAATCCTCCTCTCTGCCCATTCTGTGCTCCAGGGTCTCTGCTGCTGGGGAAGAAAGGGGTCCTGGGAAAACACAGCTAAACCCAGATACTCATGGTTTAGGAAAGATCCAGTTCTACCCCTCTCCCAGCAAAAAACTCAAAGCTACTGAGAGGAGAGGGAGTTCCTGCTGAAAAGATTGCACAGTTTGAAGAGGCTGGAAAAGAAATGACCATGAGGAGAGATATCCTTGTCCCCAGAGAACCCTTGTTCTTGTGTTTTCCCAAAGACAAAAGGTGATGGTGTGAAACAATGGGGAGGCGGGAATAAACACGTGGGGAACAATGAGTCCCATCACACTACAGGGTCACAATCACAACTCTCATCTGTGCACGCACACACACAACACACACACAACACACACACACACCTCTCTCTCCTCCTCTCTCTGAGGCCAGTCAATTGCTACCTGGCCCCCATCTCTGAGGAGCACTCAAACTCAGCAGTAGTTGTCCCTGAGGAGTTCCCAAGAGGGAGGTTTGGAAAGCAGGGGAAGGAGGCTGGAAGGCCTAGGGCACTGCCCGCCTGCCCACTCCCTAGCCACCGAGCTTCAGAAAAGGCTAGAGACTCACAGAAACTCAGCATGTGAGGAGGAGCCAACACCTTAGAGGGTTAACTACAAGGGAGGCAGAAGATGAGGACAGAAAGACGGAGCTCTCAACTTTGTTTTCCACATAAGGGAAAAAGACTGGGGAGAAAAGGGAAAGAACCCGTACACGATAGTTTTACATTACTGGGTGGGAAAAAACCTTAAAAATAGGGAGAAGGAGTTAGAAAAGAATGAGTGAGAGGAAGTGAGAAGCAGGGAGGGGACTGAACATGGAAGCAGCATGTTCAGGGCCCGGTGTCCGGCTCGACACACTTGGGAGTTAAGTCCACTTTACTGGCCGTCACTGCGGGTCCGCACACAGTACAGAGTGTTTCTCGGTTTCACACATTCACTAGAACTATTGCTATTGTTAAACAGCCCCAGGATGCTGAGGCATGGACAGGGAAGGGGAGGAAGCTGGGAAGGGGAGGGAGGACTTCTTTGCCTCTCTCCATTTTAATTCAGGGGGTGGGGAGGAGACACAGGAAAATTTTTTCTTTTTTGGCTTTCCATCCAGAAGGACCTCATCTCTGCATCTCTTATTTGAGTAGCAAGAGGAGGAAGGGAGAAAAGGGATTAGGAACAAGAGGATGTGGGTGCTGCCAAGGGCCGAGTCAAGAGTCAGTATTGTCTGCCTTGAGTCCACCCAGGGCAGCCATCAGCAGGTGAGAACGGCAGGTTTTTGTGTGGAAGGTTGGAAAAGATGCCACAAGGCGACTCCCACCTTCCTTGCCTCACAGATTGGCCTGTTTTCCCTGATAAAACTCCTCCCAGCGGCTCTCAAAGAAGCGGCGCATGACGTGCCCAGCCTTGCCCACTTCGGAGTCATCCTCATTGAAGGTCTGGCAGTTGTCAAAAACCAGCAGGGCATCAGCTGCAAACTCTTCTGAGCTAGTGTACCTGGGCAGGGGAAGACAGGGCTGTAGGCTGTCAGCTCTGAGCTAGTGTACCTGGGCAGGGGAAGACAGGGCTGTAGGCTGTCAGCTCTGAGCTAGTGTACCTGGGCAGAGTGGATGGGACTGTGAGCGGGAGAGAAAGAAAGGGTGAAGCAAGAGAGAGGTCAGCTTACCCTCCACGGAGCAGGCGTTCTCGCATGGTGGAAAAATCCATAGGGTTCTTGATGACACGTCGGTATCCACTCACCAAGCGAGGGTTCACAGGCTCTAGGAAAGGCCAGGCTGCATCATGGGACTCCATCTCCATCAGGATAATCCTATTAGTACACAAAGCACACACTGACTCCTGCAGCCTCTCTGGCACAGAGACAGAAAGCTAGTCCTTAGAGTCCACTAACTCACTCGCAAAACGTTAGATCACTGTGGTGGCTTCTCATCGAATGTCGCCGTCTTTTGGGGGGAGACAGCCCATCTTCTGGATACCGAGGCACTGCTGGGCTTTCTCGGCTCCTTGACAACATCCGCCGCCGACTGTCACCTTCTGTGAAGGTCAGTGGAAAACTTCTTTTCCGCTTCTGGCCTCGTTTTGGAAAAGCAGGCCTCTGAGTGAACTCTTCCTCTGCCTGCTGAGGATAGGCCCAGGTGAGCAGCAGTGAGGGGCGGCACTGTGCCACCCTCTGTTCATCACAGCCTTGCCTACCCTTGACTGGCTTCAAATGTTCACATACAAACCAGCCTGTGAACTCATTCAGATAATCAATGGTAGGGTCAGTAAAATTTACGGCGACTGCTCCTATTTTATAGAGGAAATGACTGGGCTTAAAGACTGTCAGTGACTTATTCAAACAAAGACTCAACCCAAACATGCTATCATAGGCTCATCCCTAGGAGCAGCACTTGAGGATCGGGGACATCTGAGGGACTGTTGCTTAAAAGAAAATGAAGACATCTCAGAGTCTTGTTTGAGAATGGAGATGGGAGAGCAGAAGCCTTACCTGGGAAAGACAGACAGCACAGAACCAGTCTCCTTCTGGAACAGCCTCCATCTTGGGCCGATGACAGTAAATATGGCAGCCTCGGTCACACCCATCACACAGCAGGAGAAACTCATCATTGTCACCCTTCCGGCAGACCAGGCAGGTCTAGACCAACGTGAAAAGGCAGTGAGTCCTTAACCCCCTGCTATCTCCACCCCACTCTCACCAGTTTGTCTCCAAAGTATTTCCAGACTTACCACTTTGTTGACAGACTTCTCCCACGCGATGGACCTTTCCAGCTGGCCCATGCACAAGCACACTTGGGCTGCACTACGGCACCTCTCAAGTGTCTGCCGCCAAACTCGGACACGAGGGGTGATCTCATAGGATCTGTAAGAAAGTAGTGATTCATGAGAGGAACAGGCTTTTGTCTTGCCTCTCCCAGGCCAAGGAACAGGCAGCAGGAGTCACTCACATCTCAGTCGAGGTGCCATCAGGGGCACCATTGGGTGTGCTCAGTAGGGCCTTCTCCACTACCACCTCATGGGCCACCCAGAGGGGCTCCCGCAAGTACCGCCGCTCCACATTTTGCTCCAGAACAGCCAATCGCATCACAGCGAGGTCCAGAGGGTTGGTGTTCTGCCGCTGAGGTACTGTTCCTTCCCTGCCCCGACCCCTCCAGGGGATGTCTTCCGGGGAGTCAGGCAGATGCTCACAGTACGTCAAGTCTTCTCTGGTGGAGTCTGGGGTAGGGCATGTCCAGCCCTTCCAGTGGGAAAGAGAAACAGAACGCATTGTAAAGGGAAACACTGCATGTCATGATGTCATGGCAGGTTACTCAGGAAGAAGACACCAAGGCTTGTCCTGGCGCCCTCTCCAGCCAGGTGTCGTGGCTCATGTTTGCAATTCGAACACACGTCATGGGGTTCACAATTGTCTCTAAGGTCAATGTGCAAGGATCTGACACTTCTAGCTGAGGACACTGCATATTACATACTATAGTACATACTATATAAACATACATGCAGGCAAAACATCCAATACATAAAAATAAATGAAAACAAAACCAAAACCCTAGTTTCGCAACTCTCCCCCCCAATGCCAACCCCAGGTACCCGAATCTGTAGATCGGAGAGGACAACCCGCTGCTCCAGCTCCTCCACCCACTGAAGCACGGTCAGGTCGGTCTCGTAAGTCTTCTCTCTGGGGGACCAGCTCATAACTCCTTCTCCCAAGGCAGGGAGCTCATTAGGCTCAAAGATGGGATCTGAGAAGAGAGAGTGGTCCATAAATGATGGCACAGCAGCTCCTCTAGGTCAGGTTGGGTCAAGATCTCTCACTTACCAGTTAAGGGCTGTAAACAAACTTCCTGCAAGAAGTCCTTGTGCTTGCTAAGATGTTTGTGAAGCGCCTTCTCCCGGATGCCTCGGGGATGCAGTGCCTTGAGCAAGACATCCAGTGTCTCAGGGTCTCGGATCCACCACCAGCCGGAGCACATCTCTGTGTACAGAGGGTATGCATATGGGCCAGGGGATGGGAACCAGGCACGAATCACACTGCCCACAATGGAAACTGCAATTACCTCCATGCTTGCCCCATACTAGCCAAGTTTGCTCACCAGTGGGGATAGGCTGGGCTGTCATCTGGGTTAAGTAATGCTGCTCCACCTGCTTGAAGAACTTGCTAGGAGGTCTCCCCCTTCGCTTTGGTTGTCCCAGCCCTGTGGGACTCTGTGACATTTCTTCAGAGTCCCCTGATAGCCTCTTAGGGGCCCCTCCAGGCAAGTGAGTGGAAGAGAGCTGCACTGGGGAACAAGGATTGGCAGCACCGGGTGTATTCATCTACAAAGAAGCAAGAAGGAGTTTACATATTTCCTACTTCAGGCTACAGCCTCAGAGCCAGACATGGGAGCCTGGGGCAAGGTAAGTAAGTGCAGACTGATCTGGCTACTTACTGGTTTAGAGGAGGCCAGCAGCTGGAGGGAGGGAGTAGGATGGTCCTCAGAAACTGCAGGGGGTGGTGTAGGAGCAGCATCACAGGGTATCTGGGCTGAGAAGTTAAACCAGGGACCTTGAGGATCAGGGCAGGATTGTGCCTCATCAGGCTCTGGCTCCTCCAAGGACTGAGATGGAGCAGAATCCAATTTTCCTGGGCTGCTATCGGGCGTGAGGACTGAACTGCTCAACAGGGAGTTGTGGCTCTGAGTCTGGCTCAGCCAAGACAAGAAGGCAGACTGGCTGAGGTCATGCTGGCTCTGACCCAGAGAGAAAGGGGTACCTTCTGGCTCTAGGAATCCACTACTTGACTGAAGATGGGGCTGGGTAGGGGCCTGAGGTTGAGGCTGGGGCTGAGGTTCTGGGTGAGCTTGAGTCTGGGCTTGCTCTGAATCACGTTCCCTAATGGTGGACTGAAGGTGCTGAGGCTGCAGAGACCCAGGCTTAGGTTTTCGAGGTCGGCCTCGAGACCGGGCAGGAGAAGTAGAGGCGTTGGAGCCAGTTAATTCTCTCTTTACAGAGGCTCGGGCAGAGCTGGGTGTTGAAGTGACTGCTTCCATCAAGGACTCAGTTTCTTGCTTTATTTCTTCTTCAGTAACTGGAAAGAGAAACAAAGAGCTTAAGATAAACTGTTATATCATGGAAAAGAATGAGAGCTATAAACAGAACATGCTTGCTTTTTAAAATGTGCTTTTCTGTGTCTGGGATCAACCACAGAATATTGTGTTAAAACCTGGCATGGAGCTACATCTAAGGGCTGTAAGCACTAAAGAGTACAAAAACATTTAAATTTTTTGTAATCTTTGAAAGAAATTCTGTGTACGTGTGTGCAGTGCCTGTGGAGGCCACAGGCCCTGGATCCTTGAGGTGACAGGTGGTTGTGAGACATGGTGCTAGGAGCCCAACTCGGGTCCTTTGGAAAAGCAGCGCACGCTCCTAACTCTGTAGCCTCTCTGGTCCTGGTTCTCACTGTCCTTGGAAGTACGTCTGCATCACTATGGCCACAGTCTACAGATGAAGAAACTGAAGCCTGTAGCTAGCTGGTGTATGACAGCAGAGGTAGGTGAGTAGTTTGACTCTCAAGTCTACCATGCCACAGAGTCAAAAGCCCACGAGGACTAGGCAGAAGGAAGTGCTCACTTTTGTTTGGACTTCACCCCAAACTTCCAGTTGCACCTACCTGTGCTCCCCTCCGATCCTTCCACAAAGATACCAGCAAGACACGGTAATACCCAGTAATGGCGTCTATAGCGGTCTTGACCCAAGGACACTGCCCGAAGCATCTGGGATGAGTGGAGCAGCTTTTTTCTAAAGAAGAGCTGACGCTGGGTAGGAATTGGAAAAGGAATAGAAACCATTTCCATCATGGCATGATGGACTTCAGTACCTGGGAGAGAACTGAAGCCTATCAAAAACCCTATAAAACTGATATAATCTGAACAAGGGCTTCAGTTCTTGTTCATCACACATTTCTGACTTTTATGAGATTAAAAACACGGTACCTTACTGAGTTTTTCTATATGGCGCTCTAGCTCTGGAATACTAGATGCTGCAACATCAACCTGCACAGAAACAAGTAGACATTGAGAAAGGAAAGCTGCCAACCAGATTCAAAGAAAGATGAAAACTTTTTTTTTTTTTTTTTTTTTTGGTTTTTCGAGACAGGGTTTCTCTGTGTAGCCCTGCCTGTCCTGGAACTCAGAAATATGCCTGCCTCTGCCTCCCAAGTGCTGGGATTAAAAGCGTGCGCCAGTGCCGCAGCCGCCGCCGCCTCTGCCTCCGCCACCACCACCACTGGCTAGATGAAAACTTTCTAATCCCTTTGACTCTGACTTTGGTCTGTACCTCTCCTTCTTTTCGACCCCTGCGGCCATGGACAGCTGCTCTATTTTCTTCTTCTTCCTCCTCTTCTATGCCACTGGTTTCTTCCATGATCCGAGAACTGCGCCTCCGTCCTAGGCTGTCTTCTGCCCCTTCCATCATAACCTCAGGCCGCCCAGTTCGCTTGGCCAGAGCAGTTTTCAGTCTTAAGAAATAGAGATTAAGGGAAGACTCTGGTGAAGAATATAATGCCAAACAAGAAACACTTGATATTTACATTTTCCAGAGTCCTGGCTATGCCTGACCCTCCCTCTGGGCTCTACTCTGTCCTGTCCCTACCTCCGGAGTCGGCCTTCAACAATCCACTTGTTCTTCCTGCAGCTAGACATACTATCCAGAGTCCTGTCAATCTCACTGCAGGGGAAGGAACATGGAGGAAGTTTTGAGGGAGAAGTGGTAACAAAAAGAAAAAACAGATTAAGTGTTAAGGAGCTGTAGGGGTGGATTTCAGTCTAGTTCAAACAGGATGGATGACAAAGAAAGGCTTACAGTGATTCTATGCCAAGTCACTCCAGCATCCTCAGAGAAGAGCATCCTCAAAACACACCACCCAGGAGCTTCTGGAGAGTTACTCCCTTCCCCTACACAAGGCACAGGATTGACCATTCCCACCCAAGCCCTCACTTGATGATAATGGTGGAGCCATTGAGCTCATGCACAAGGAAGGCTAGAATAGCAGCCTTCTGTTGAGGTGGCTGGGCCTGAAAAGGCTGGGTACGCAGACTGTCGCAGAAGGATGGCTCCACTCTATATGCCATGAGGAAGCAGCGCAGTATCTCAGACACATTATCTCTGGTCAACGGGATCTCTGAGATCTTCTCCCCCAAGATCTTCAGGGACTGTTTGGAGGAAGCACAATGGAAATGAGAAGGAACGAGCAACAACTCAAGCTGGGGAGCCTGGAGAGCTCCAAGGTTAAGATAACTATAAGAGGAAGCCAGGCGTGGCAGTGCACGCCTTTAATCCTGGCACTCGGGAGGCAGAGGCAGGCGGATTTCTGAGTTCGAGGCTAGCCTGGTCTACAAAGTGAGTTCCAGGACAGCCAGGGCTATAAAGGGAAACCCTGTCTTGAAAAACAAAAGAAAACAAAACAAAAAACCCCCCCAAAAAAAACTATAAGAGGAAAGGATGAGGTCAGCAAAACGGCTCAGATGATCATGAAATTTGCCACTGAGTCAGATATAAATACCTTTAATTCCCAGACCTACTCGATGGAAGAACAACTGATTCCCTACAACACACACAATAAACAAACATAATTTTAAACAATTTCTGGTTGGAGAGCTACTCCTTTCTCTGGAAAGGACACAGATCTGGCTCTCAACACCCATATGGCAGTTCTCAACTATCCACGATCCAGTTAGAGGGGCTCCAGCCTTGTCTTCTGGCCTGCAGGGGCACCAGGTACACACATGACATGCATAGGTACATGCAGACAAACACTCTTAAATCTTAACCAAAAAAAATTTTTTTTTTTATTTTTCGAGACAGGGTTTCTCTGTATAGCCCTGGCTGTCCTGGAACTCACTTTGTAGACCAGGCTGGCCTCGAACTCAGAAATCCACCTGCCTCTGCCTCCCAAGTGCTGGGATTAAAGGCGTGTACCACTACGTCAGGCCAAAAAATATTTTTAACCCTTCCTTCCTTCCTTCCTTCTTTTTTTGACAGGGTCTCATTATGTAGCCTGAGCTGGCCTGGAACTTGCTATGCTGAAGAGGCTCAAAAAGGCTCACCTGCCTTTGCCTCCCAGAGACCAAAGGTGTGCTCCACCAAAGCCAGCTGTAAGAAATTTTTGTGGAAAAAGGAGAAAAAGAATGAAAGTTGCAAGGGCATGGGCTGAAGAGATGGGTCAGCAGTTAGGAGCAATGATTGCTTTTCCAAAGGACCTGGGTTGAGTTGCCAACATTCATATGGCAGCTCACAACTGTCTGTGACTCTTGATTTCAGGGGATCCAACGCCATTTTTTGGTCAGTGCGTAGTATCAGACATACATGTGGTACACAGACAGGCAAAACATGTCTACACATAAAACAGAATTTAAAAATTAAGGGAAAAAGTTACTAGAAAAAGGTGAAAGACTACAAAGAGAAACTGCAAAGTAAGAAAAGAGAAAATGAACAAATGAAGTCTTGCAAAGAAAAAGGCATATAAAAGCTAGAAACAGGAAGCAACTACATTTCCCTTACTTCTGTGGTTGCTTTAGGGGGAAGCTTTTAAGTGTTCTCAAGGAGAGAGCAAAACTGTAACCCAGGCCCAGGAATACTCACTCACCTGACAGTAGGGGGGCAGACCAGGATCATGAAGTGCAGCCTTCAGCAGCCGCACCAGCAAGTCCTGCACTTTGTCCAAGCTGTCACCTTGACATAAGAGTCCCTCCTGCAGGACTCCTAGACTAGGAACATCTTTGGTAAGGTCAAAGCCTAGCACTTTGCCAAAACTGTGCAGGAACTCCACGATGGTCAAGCAATCTGAGAAAGCCCTACTGGACAGTGTCAAACCAGGGATGCGTGTGAAGTCAGGCAGGGGCTGGAGAGAGAAAAGCACATGGATATCCTGTTAGACTTACCAAGAGGCACTGTCTGGATATTCAGAGGTCCTTCTGGTAATAGAAATAGCCCTTCCATGACCCTTAATACCTGGTGGTCAGACAGACACATATCCTCTGTGGGCTTCTTCATCTCCTCCAAGATAGCCTGTTGCCTCTGTTGCTCCTCTAGCCGCCTCTGTGTGGCAAGGGTCTTGTCTGCTCTACAGGATGGCCTGGCTCTGGGCTCTTCCTTTCCCTTCACTTTTACCTTTTCTTTCTTTTCTCGCTTTACCTTTTCCTTCAGCTTTTCCTGCTTTGTCTTCATCTTCTCTTTCTCAGCCTACCCACCCAGGGAGGAAGACATAAGTCAGTGCATAAGGACCCCTGTCTAGCCATGCCTGATCCTAGGACCTCACACTCCAGAGTCCAAAATCTAACTGTAACACTGACACAGTGACGGGCGTGGTGGCGCACACCTTTAATCCCAGCACTCAGGAGGCAGAGGCAGGTGGTCTACAGAGTGAGTTCCAGGACAGCCAAGGCTACACAGAGAAACCCTGTCTGGAACACCCCCCCAAAAAAACCCCAACACTGACACGGTGCATTTGGAAAATCTCTGTGGTGCTTTACAAACAGACCTGAGAGATGAGAATTTAGCTGGAGTGCTTGTCTAGCATGCATGATGTACCCTGAAAAAGAAATTACACTTGGGACCCAAATTCGTGTACATACCTTCAATTTCTTCTTAGTGTCCTTCTGCTTTAAGCTCTTGGTCTCTTGCTTCCTCTTGTTTCTGGCCTGTAAACCATAAGGGAAGTCATTTCTCCTCAAATGACTCTAAAAGCACCTCTGCTTGGGCTGGGATTCAAAAACAGAAAAGGGTGCTGGGGAGGAGAGGTGAGACGGGACGATGTGGACCTGGCAATGACTCCATTCTCTCACTCTAGAGGCGCCCATATTGCTCTTGACCAAGCCCATTCTAAATCTAGCCTAAGGAATTTCACTTAGTGAATGTGTACTGCTATACTGAGGGTGGAAATGTGGGAGATGTAACATGAAGCAGGTTGTAAAGTTAGCCCAAGGATGTCCCTTACCTGCCCTTGGACAGGAGTCTGACTCTCTCCCCGTTGTACCTTCTGCCTCATCTTCTTTTTGCTTTTAGTCATCTTTGCTTTATCATCCTCACTCAGTATTTCTGTGAAGGCAGGAAAGAAATTGAACGAAATCAGGTAGAAAAACATGCTGGGCATCCGTGGTAGCACATGTCTATGACAAAGTTGGCTTCCTATGCAGCTCCTTGAATGGCTGTTTTTTTTAGTGGACATAATAAAATATTAAGAGAGATATGACTGAGAGGCATCTGCTGAGGCAGTTGTATACAGTGCTCAAACAGCACCACCAGCCCAGGAGCCACAGACTGACACCAACTCAACTGCTTTGGAAGTGGTCCAGCTGATGGAAAGGAGGGAGGCTACAACTGCAGAATGCCTTTATAATCTGTTGCTTTCCCTGGCTCTGCAGCAAGGGTAGCAATGCAAGGACTGATGCACACGGCCTGACTTTAGTGCAAAGAGAGCTGAGACAAGAACCCAGAATCCACACTGCCAGGAAAAGAGGGTGCTGCTGTCTTATAACACTGACATACTAGTGTGCACTAAGAAGATAATGGGCTCTTTCAAACAATCGGCTCACCACTGTCAGAGCTAGTGCTCATGCTCAGCTTCCACACATTAGTCTACAGAAAGATCTGAATCAAAGTGTAAATCTGCAGATAGCTCTCTGATATTTTGACCTGGCAGTACCTACTCTTTCATTTCTGATGCATAAACATCACCATACATTTTTACAGGGACCTTCTAAAATACTATGGGCAAATAAATCACTTAAAAATTTTGTGGTGGAACACACCTTTAATACCAATGCTTGGGAGGCAGGGGCAGGCAGATATCGGAGTTCAAGGTTACCCCTGCCTACAGAGCGAGACAGCCAGGGCTACATAGAGAAACCCTGTGGCTAGAGATATGCTCAGCTGTGAAGAACTCTTACTGCTCTTGCAAAGAACCTGGATTCAGCTCCCAGCTCACGTGGCAGCTCACAACCAACTTTAACTCTAGTTCTAGGGGATCTGACACCCTCTTATGGCCTTCACAGGTACCCAGGTAGTACCTATGTGCAAAACATTTATATACATAAAATAAACCTTTTGAAAAAAAATGAGATATTCTGAGGTTGGGGTTTTAGCATTTGTAGAGGACTTGCTAGATGAATGTTCAAAGTCCTAGGGTTGGTCCCCAACATGGGAGAGAAAAAAATGCAACCAGATAAAAGAGCTAGAACTGTGTGAATGGAATTAAAAAGACCATTTCATATTCTGCATACTACATAGTGCAAGCATTTTTAAGTAAGGCTTATTTAAAAAATTAGACATTTTCCCATTTATCTATCCCACTAAAATAGTGTCCCAACAATCTTTAGGTGTGATTTGAAGTCTCTACAATAAAAATCACAGTCATTATATGAATAAATTCAGTCTATGCAAAGAGCTGAAAGACAAGATAACCCATAGCAGCCTTCTCGTTTGGCCATTACTATGTGGGAATAACCCACAGCTTAGTTTTCTAGTAAACACAAATCAAAAGAAAGAAATTGCCTGGAGGGGGGGGGACCACCAAAAACAAAAAATAAAAACCGCAAAGAGCTGGGGTTCTACTTATGCCTTCCAAGGGGCAAGAATGGATTTAGGTTCTTCTGTCCAGGTGTCAGTCCTACCTGGGAAAACCAGTTCTCAGCAATTCAGCAACACCTCCTGAAGGGAGCAGAATATCTGAGCTATAAGTAACACTGTACCTTGGGTTTCCAGTTTCTTTGGAAGTCGGTTATCTGTTTTATTCAACAGCTCAGACATTTTGATCTTAGGAGGCCGACCTCGGCCCCGCTTCACTTTGGGAACTTCCTTGTTCTTAGCCTTCTCATTGTTTCGAGGTCGGCCTCGTTTGCCAGTGATTGCTTGAATTCTGGAAGGAATCTCCTCTGCTGATAACCGAACCCACTGCAAGCCCTAAAGGAATAGGGACCCTGAGTTATGAGGAGACAGTGGCCTACAAAACCCTTTTAAGTATCCCAGACCTCTTGAGCCACCTAACTCCACAAAAGAAAGCTATAATATTTTCCCCAACTATTTAGTCCTCAGGCCAGCACCTCTGGTGTATCTCTTTCTTCAAAGAAATCTCCAACAGGCATGCGGGGACTGAAGCTGAAGTGCTCACGGCGGACACTGTGCACCACATTTCGGCTCAGGTACTGAGAGAAAAAGTGAATGGCATTAGTAAAGTCACAGCCATTCCACGGCGTTGGCAGTAACAGCACATGCACAACAGGCCCCAGAGAAGACAATGCTACCCTGTTCTCCTGGGACCCAAGAAAAAGGCTTGCTGTTACCTTGATAACTTCTGGAAACTGCTTCATTCTCTTCCCACAGGGGCCATAATACCAAGTCTCCCCCTGCCACCGATGGCTACCCTTCTTGATGCGCACTTCTCTTCGCCACCTGCCAGAGAAGCACATGGGCCCTGCCACCAGGTCACACCCCTACCCACACCCATGCCACCCAGGAGCCAAACCCACTGAGCAGATTCCCCCTCCAGCTGTCTCACTAGCCCTGCATGCAGACAGTCTCACACAGTCCTGCATACAGAAACAGCACAGCACAAAAGCTTGATAAACAGGCTCACAGTGCTTGAGCTGAAGCAAGTACTCCAGAGGAAACTGCACTAAATGGCAAATCCCCACCCTCCTTTTTATAAAGCTACTGAAAGGAGCAGCTGGAAACTAACTGCCCTGGCTCAGAACAACGTGTAAGAGTAAGCTTGGAGGCCAATATCATGGAATAATTAAGCAGGCGAGGTCTTACTAGGTCCTGAGCAGTATAGTATAAAACTCAGCCGTACTTCTGTCTTAAATATTGCAGTTGCACTAAAACTCAGTAGCATCAAGTAGCCTAGAAAATTTAGGCCTCTGACAACATCTGGGTTGGTCACTAAAATTACTGTTTTAGACCTTAACTCCCCCACCAAAGAGCATTCCAACACAAATCATTGCCACAAAACCACCTGGTAAGAAGCCCCTCTCCCTTCACTGCTGCTCCTCTCTATGGAAACAGTTCTATGTATCTCCTTTGGATACTTGAGCCTTAGTCTGAAAAAGGATCAAGACCAAGGATGAATAAGAAATGTGAGGGAGACAGACCCTACGAAGAGAAAACTGGTCTGGAGCGATAACCCAGCAGTTAAGAGCATTTGCTGCTCTTCCAGGAGTCCTGCACCCTCCATACTGTCCTGTAGTCTACTCCTGTCCAGCCCAGTCCTCTCCCACCAAAATGAAGAGGAGTTCCTCTCTTCCTATCATTCATGAGCTTCTTGTTCTTGAGGTCAATGTGTATAGCCATCTAGAGCATTTACCCATGCTGGAGGGGAAGACGAACTTCTTCTGGGGTAGCAATACGTCTCTTCAGTACATCACCTAGAAGATAGACCAGACATCAAGATAAGAAGTCAAGCAAAGTTACAGGATAAAGCACTTGGAGGCAGAGGTAGGCACATCTCTTTGAATTGGAAGCCACCTTGGTTTACATAGCAAGTTCCAGGCCAGTCAAGGCTACATACTGAGACACTATCTCAAAAACCAAAAGGATGGGCACCATGTGAGCTTCTGTAGAGAACAGGCAGGTGGGAGCAGAGTGTGGACACTTACCACTGCCAGAGACTGCGACTGCTCCTCCAGTCATCTCTTCTCGATCAGCACACGCTTTAGGAGCACTGCTGACATTTTTACTTGCTGGGGAGACAGTCTGGAAGGCAGCTGCTGGAGAAGGTTCAGGGGAACCTTGAGGAGAAGTTACTGCAGGAGTCATAGAGGCTTCCAAAGAGATGGCTGGCAGAGGAGGTGAGGAAGCTGGAGAGACTGCTACAAAGACTTCAGGAGGGACAGGTGAGGATGCTACTGGAGAGACAGCTGGAGAGATTTCTGCAGATGCTGTCAAGGAGGCTGCTGGGGAGGCTGTTGGTGAAACTGCTGGATGTAGTTGAATACTAGGTGGCTGGTCAGGGGCTGGCTCAGTCAGGGGACGTTGGAAGTTTGAAGACTGGGTCTCTATTTCTTCCTGTTCAGAGTCACTGCCACTGTTCAGTCCAAAGCTGTTATCTACAAGCAAACAACAGTGTAAATAAAAGTTATTTTATGTATGTATGTATGTATGTATGTATGCTTTTTCGAGACAGGGTTTCTCTGTGTAGCCCTGGCCATCCTGGAACTCTGTAGACCAGGCTAGCCTAGAACTCAGAAATCCGCCTGCCTCTGATTCCCAAGTGCTGGGATTAAAGGCGTGTGCCACCACGCCTGGCAAAATTGAATTTATACAATCAAACTTGCACTATGGTAAACATGGTTGTTTTAAGGTCTTTTAGTGAGAAAAGTCAGCACCCACAATTGGGTGAGTCACAACCTTCTGGAACTCCAGTCCCAATGGATCTGGCTGAAGACACCCTCCTTCTTGTGGCCTCCAAGGGCACCAATGCATACATGATACATAGATATATAGACATAGGAACACTCATACAAACAAAATTAAGTTTTCAAAAAGCAGCGCTGGCTCTTTCCTTATCCCAGTAGCTTCTCCTTGCCAACTTCCAAATCTCTCAAGTTCTATACAGGGCAAAGTACCATGGTCAATGCCTTTTTATTCCCACTAGACACCATCTCATAGTCTGTCAGCTGGTACCGCTTCGTACTTCCCAGTTTAAGGGCTTAATTATGGAACTCATTCTCTCACTGTTTTTGCAACTCTTTGTATATGTCCTACCCATCTTCACTTACCTTGCAAGACAGACTCCCCTAAGACAGGTGGGGAGGTAGGGCTGACAAAGATGGAGGCTGCTGTCTGGCTGTCGTCTGCCAGGAGACTGAAGGCGTTAGCATTACTGAGAGCAGGGCAATGGAGGGCGGAGATCCCCGGGCTGCCCCCCAAAGGCAGCTTGTCCTCTGCACCCATCAACTCTGTATCATCTATGCCATAAAGACCGCCACTCACTGGCTCTGTTTATGGGGGTGAAAGAAAATTCAAAAGGCAGATTAAGAATTAAGTTAGAAAGTCAGGTTTTCCTAAGCCCCCCCCCCCAATTCTACTTTCTAGTGTATGAATTGGGGAATTGGAAAAGCAAAAGAGAACGGGTTTTAGTTCAGACTAACTTGAAACTCACTATGTAATTCAGGATCGTGTCAAAGTCACAACCCCGCTATGTCAGCTACCCTACCATGCAATACATTAATATAAATTAGGGGAAACATACAGCCCTCTTAAAGCAAAGTCAGGAGACTGTAAAAATAAAGGCAAAGATACTGTGTACCTACCCCATAGATCCCTATAGAAACCTAACATTTATCATAAAACAGACCTTGTTTTTATATATAATCCACAAATTTTTCTATTTAGTTAAAACCCAAATAACCCAACTGTGTGGTAGTTACAGCCTATTCAGTGAATTATTGCAGCCAAGGGGCTCTTGGCCAACCAGAAGACAGAAAGAGCCTGGTAAGTGGACCAAAGTGAGTAAAGTAGGCCCAGGCATCAGTATACATAGACTATGGCTTACTAAAGGTTCACCAACAAGCCCAATACCCCAGATTCCTTAAAACATTCCCTGGGTTTTCTAACTTTTCCAAGTAACAGGCTGGCTCAGGTCAGCACAAAAGGGAACCCCCTGCAGAGCCCACCTGCTGCCAGAGAGTCAAAGGGCTCCAGGGAGTCTTCACTGAGGATTGGAGTGTCTTCCAGTTGATCAGGAAGATGTGAAGGATCATCTAGACAGCTTACTGTGGGATCAGGGACCAGGACGGAGACTTCTTGGTGTAAAGACTCCACAGAGGAGACAGAACCATTGTAGCCACACATCTTTAGTTCTAGGCAATCAATCCCAGAAGAGAGCGAAAGTCAAAGCTAAAACCTTCAATTTAGCTATATTAGGTATTATAGTAAGTGTCCAGACAAATCTTTAGTGAAGTTCACATATGTACATGGTATGGACTGCTCTGTCCTAAATGGCCCTCCTCCAGCCACACTGGTGCTCAAATCTGTTAAACATTCTCTTAATAAACTTTAACTATGCTTTAAAAATAAGAATTCAGCCGGGCGTGGTGGTGCACGCCTTTAATCCCAGCACTTGGGAGGCAGAGGCAGACGGATTTCTGAGTTTGAGGCCAGCCTGGTCTACAAAGTGAGTTCCAGGACAGCCAGGGCTATACAGAGAAACCCCCTGTCTCAAAAAACCAAAAAAAAAAAAAAAAAAAAAAAAAAAAAAAAAAAAAAAAAAAAACCCAAAAAAAAAACCAAAAAAAAAAAAAAAAAATCAATTCAATCAACCTTTATTTCTAGCTCTATGCTAGGAACAGATTGTATCCAGACATATTCCTAAAACCAATTATGCATCATGTAAGGCCTAAGACAAGAAGTCTACCATATTATCTAGTCAGTTTTCCCAACAAGAACAGAGGAAATGTTTGTTTCTTTTTTCTTTCTTTTTTTTTTTGAAAATAGGGTAGCCAGCTGGGCATGGTGGTGCAAGCCTTTAATCCCAGCACTTGGGAGGCAGAGGCAGGTGGATTTCTGAGTTCGAGGCCAGCCTGGTCTACAAAGTAAGTTCCAGGACAGCCAGGACTATACAGAGAAACCCTGTCTCGAAAAACCAAAAAAAAAAAAATAATAAAAATAAAAATAAAAAAAAATAGGGTAGCCACCCTTACACTGAATATGAACTACAGACTAAGATTTTATTTACTTTAGGAAAACAAAAGATTGTCATATATTAATATAAAAAAAAGAAAGAAAGAAAGGAAGGAAGGAAGGAAGGAAGGAAGAAAGAAAGAAAGGCGGAGGGAGAGGGAGCAGAGAGAGGAGAGGGGAGGGGAGGGGCTTAACAGATAAGCAATAGTCCACTGATTATTTTCTTCTCTATGGAGGAAGCTGATGATGCCTCCAATGTAGTGGGATCAGGTATCATATCAGGTGTTCAGACAACTCTTCCAAGCAGTACCTATTCTTGCTTCAACTAAGATAGCTTCATGGCTTCACTGCTCTGTGTATGTTGTAGCCATTTCATCTATTTAAAGGGCAACCCTGTTGAGACTTTCTTGAGACTGGGTCTTATGTGTCTGGGGTTGACCTTGAACTACTACTTCTACCTCCACCTCCCAAGGGCTGAAATTACAGGCATTTGCCATTATGGTGGAACCCAAGGCCCCATTTATGCATGCTACCCAAGCATACTACCCACTAAGATACATCTCTAGCCCAAGAAGCCATTTTTGATGTAGTCTGCCTGACTACTTTGGGCTTGCCCATCGCCCACCTGCCCTCTCCAGGCCAGCAGCTCTGCATGAGCTTGGAATAATTTGCACTCCCACTCTTGAACTGGTGGTGCTGCCACAAAAACACCAGCCGTTTGGCTTTGCTTACATCAACATGCAAATCAGCCTCCAATGCAGAGAGCTGGAAAGACAAGTTTTCCTCATTTCAAAAAGCCACTGTCCCCTCCCCAGCCCCACTTCCCCTCTCTACTCCCAGCTCACAGACCCAGTTTTACCTGGCTGCTCTTCCTCCAGCTCCAGGCTGCCTACCAAGCCAGTGCCATTTTCTGCCACAACTGAAGTCAGCTCCTTTTCTGCTGCCTCATCAGGATGGATGTCACTGTTTACATCCTGGGAAGGTGCAAAGGTCTGGATACTAGACCCCAACATTGGAGAAGTCTGAGGGGAGGTGAAAAAACTTGGGGGTCCATTGGGCATCACCTCAAAATTCTGATCAGGAAAAGTATCATACAGTTCCTGTGAATCAAAGTTAAGCCCCATGGGACTCTGGGTACCATTGGCCCAGAACTCTTGGCTCCCAGCTCGAAGATTAGTGTTGTGACTTGGGGATGAAGGTTGTCGGTTGCCCCCAAGGATACCGTTGAGTGGGTATTGTCCCCCAGGGAACTGAGAAAGAAGGGGTGGGTCCTTGAGGTTGTTGCCAGGATTGGCAGATGGGTACTGTGAGTAGTTCCAAAGACAGTCGTAGGCCACGTTAGGGTGATGGAGGTGTGAGGTGCTAGAGGAGTGGGGAGCAGAGTTCAAAATCCCTGAAGTAGTAGTGTGAGATACAGTAGATAAGCCATTAACATTCACATCCCCATTCAAACCTGGCAGAAAAAAAAAAAACAGAAAAGATTTGGCTATGAATATACATATAAGGCTACCAAATAAACTTCAAATTGACAATGTTGAAGGTACAAGCAAGGGGACCCCACTGCTGCCTTCATCTTCTACCTCTCAAGGGACACCGAACTTGGATGCTCTTGTGTACGCTTAGCAGCTGTTGCTGAGGCTGCAGTCTAGGTGTGCCACAGGAGCTGGTGGCAGCAGCTGTTATTGCTTCTGCAAGCTTTTCACTACATGAAGCTGCACATAGGTTTCCTACAATGACTTGCATTCTTCCCCACTCTCATTCCTTATGGGAATTCTTTCCTTGGAGGGCCTGACAGAATTCTCCAGTCCCACCCACCTCTTTGCTTAGTGCCTACTTGGCCCTACAGTGGCACCAGAAGGGACAGCCTCCACCTCACTGCCACATGCAGATCTAGCACTTTGTGCTGAGCTAAGAATAGAATTTGCAGTCACCACAGTGACAAGATTCTAGCTCAGAAGGCTGGGGTTAGCCCCTCCCCATAGGCCCAGGAGGGTAATATGCAGTAGGTAAAAATCTTTGTATGACCAGTGCTGCAGAAAGAATCCAGCTCTAAAAACAGTTATCTTTGAGTTTGCAAAAGACAACAATAAATAAAAGGGACTAAGATACTAAGAAGCTGCAAGCAGGCGTATGGGGAAATCCTACAGCAGGGAGGTGGGCATGTGTGTGTGGAATCCCAATGAAATAGAGGGTTTGTGTTTATCTCCACGTGTGCTGTAAATGACAGGGGGAAAGCAAGTACAAGTCGGAACTGCTCTACTGCAAGGAACATTTGAAACTGAACTTCTAAGCAAAATGATTTGAAATTCAGGCAAACTTAGAATGTTAATTGATAGAAGAACTGAGGCAGGAAGGCTGTCACCAGTTCAAAGCCATACTGGGTCAGAAAAAGCAATTACCCTTAAAGAAAAAAAAGAAAAAGAAAATAACCTCAACAGCAGCACTTTTATGTGGAATGATAACTTTCTAGGGGAGGCCCTGCCCGTCCTGCCCTTGGGAACAAGGACAAGAGGCAGTCCCAGCACTCCTCCTGCACAAGCTAAAAACATGGCTACCATGACTTTCACCCACCCTCTACACGCTTAGTCCAAAAGTTTTTTCATTCCTAAAAACAGCTTTCCAGAGGGTATTACCTTGTCATAGACCCAACACCCTCATCTTTAGCAGTAGTAGCTTCCTCCTTTTCGGCCAGAAGCCAGGAAAAGGACCAACAAAAGAGCAAGATAGGGGCTGGTGAGATGGCTCAGCGGGTAAGAGCACCCGACTGCTCTTCCGAAGGTGATAAGTTCAAATCCCAGCAACCACATGGTGGCTCACAACCATCCTTAATGAGATCTGGTGCCCTCTTCTGGAATGCCTGAAGACAGCTACAGTGTACTTACATATAATAAAATAAAATAAATCTTTAAAAAAAAAAAAAAAAGAGAGCAAGATAGTTGGGCGTGGTGACACACGCCTTTAATCCCAGCACTTGGGAGGCAGAGGCAGGCAGATTTCTGAGTTCGGCTACACAGAGAAACCCTGTCTCAAAAAACAAAACAAACAAACAAAAAAAAAAGAGCAAGCTAAGATGGAAACGCTTGTATGTCTTTTCTAATTTTTTCTAATCTAGATCCAAGACAGGGAAAAACAAACAAACAAACTTCCTTAGGCCCCTAAAACTTGTTCTCAGAAGCTTGAGTTCTCTCTAGCTGGTTAAGTAGTCTCTGGATTTCTTCCTGTCACTACCTGCTAAAGAGTTGTTGTGGGGTAGCTAGCCCATGAGAGACCTCAGACTCTCCTTGCCAGCCTGATCTGATGATGCCCATTCCCTCCCCAGGTCTGTGGCCCCCATACTTACTTTTCCCTTGCTGGGGGAAGTTCATGGGAGACCCGTTAGTGTAGAGGCCCTCCCCCGAGGAAGGAGAGGGTTTCAGTCCTGAGGCAGCTGGTGCAGGAGGAAGGCCAGTAAAGTTAAAATGGTCGTTTGCCTCCATTTCTGTAGGAGGGAGAAAAGGGAAAAATATCTGTGGTTAAACAGGTTCTATGATCACCTAGAGTCTGTGTGCCTCCCTCCCTTACATACCTTCAATGTAGGTACTGTGAGAAGATACAAGTGGAAAAGAGAAGAAAATATGCCCTTAACCTTGGCAGAGACTCAACTTTAAGTCAAACATGTTATCACAACTATAAGTCCACCACTAGGAATGGTAGGAAATGAAGCTCTTGGTGAAAATGAACTTAACTCTGAAAGATCTGTCCAAGAGGATAAAAATAGAACTAAGAACTATTGGGAAAGTCCAACCTGTAGGACATTTGTGATGTACTAATGCATATTAACCAAGCAAGTGCGAGATTGTTTTTATACCCAAAACAAATGAACAAACAAACAAACAAACAAACAAAAATGGCCTTGGGTTATGTTAATAACTTTGAGAGGGCATAAGCACTTACATAGAAAACTTACTTTTTTTTCTTTTCCCCAAGACAGGGTTTCTCTGTCCTGGAACTCACTCTGTAGACCAGGCTAGCCTTGAACTCCAGAGATCTGCCTGCCTTTGCCTCATGAGTGCTGGCATGGAAGGCATGCTCCCATGCTGGGCAATTAGAAAGCTTCCTTTATCAAGTTCCCAAAGTTGAAGCAATAAAGCAAACCTAGGTAATATTTTAATTATCTGTTTAAAAGGATAAGTTGGGCTGGGAGGTGGTGGTGCACGCCTTTAATCCCAGCACTTGGGAGGCAGAGGCAGGCGGAAACAAAAAACAAAAACCAAAAAAAACAAAAACAAAAACCCAAACATCTCAATCAGCCTTCAGAATGCAATTGAGTCTAAAATGTAAACCTTGTGTAGCATTACTGCATAGTCATTCTGAGATTTTATAGTTTAAATACCAGTACCTTAATTCCATTACAACTAGTACCTTAATTCTAACTGAAAAAAAAATAAAAGCAACTTGTATTCTATTTAAGAGAGCAACAAGGTGGAGAGAATGGGTGTGTTTGCTTGTTTCTTTAGTGTCTTTCATGCAACTGAGAGTAGCTTTAACTCATAGCAAGAAAAGAAAACATGCCCTTAACAGACATTTGCCACAAGGCCCAATTCAGGAAAAGTTTTCTGTACTAATTTATATCTCATATAGAATATCCCAGCTTCATTCTAAAATTACAATAAGGGCTGGCAAGATGCTCAGCAGATAGAGAAAGATGTTTGCAGGTAAGCCTAATGAGCTGAGTTCAATTCCTGGAACCCATATGGTTGAAAGAGAGGTCCTCGAATGCATGGGCGCGCGCGCGCGCGCGCACGCGCACACACACACACACACACACACACACACACACACCCCACTTCTCAGCTTTTTGACTAAGATAGAGTGTAAAGTAAGTAGTAGGCTCTAATCTGCTAAGCACACATGAAAAGACTGCAGTCATTCAGGATATCCCCATTACAGGAGAGCCCATTCTTCAGAACATGGAGACAAAAGTATCAAGAGATTAATAATCCTGAGTGAAACAAATAAAACGATAAAACGAAATTCTTGTTTTAGGCTGGATTACTTTCAAAGCTTAAGACACAGAGCAAAGAGAACATGCAATAGCTCACTTCAGAAATCCTGGAAAGCGCCAATTCCACTTGCCCCGCACTCTCCCTTCTCCTCCAGTGTTAGGCAGTCACATACCAACTGGGAACAGTATACCCTCAAAGATGGGTCACACGTAATTTCTTTTTTTTGTTTTGTTGTTGAATATACAAAGAAACTAGTGAGCTTATCCATTCTATTATTCTGAGAAAATACCACATCCAACTTTAAAAATTAAGTGCACCTTCTCATCACAGCCATCCCATTCATTTCATTTGATTCCTACACACTTGCTAATTGCTGTACAGACAATGAGCATAAGAACAGACTCCATGTTCAAATCTTAGTTCTACACTGGCTTCTTTGACCTTGGACAAATTACTTAGAAAAAAATTTTATAGCAGCGCTTCATGGTACACGCCTTTAGTCCCAGCACTTGGGAGGCAGAAGCAGGCGGATTTCTGAGTTCCAGGCCAGCCTGGTCTACAGAGTGAGTTCCAGGACAGCCAGGGCTATATATACAGAGAACTGTCCTGGAACTCACTTTGTAGACCAGGCTGGCCCCAAACTCAGAAATCCGCCTGCCTCTGCCTCCCAAGTGCTGGAATTAAAGGCGTACACCACCACGCCCGGCAAGCCTGGCTTTTAAAAGGCATATGTTTTTAAAACTTATATATGGGAAATACTACAAGAGAGATGATGTAGCCAGACTTAATATATAAAACTTAACTCCTGGGCTGAAGAGATGGCTCAGCAGTTAGGAGGAGCCTTGACTGCTCTTTCAGAAGTCCTGAGTTCAAGTCCCAGCAACCACGTGGTAGCTCACAACCATTTGTAATGGGATCTGATGCCCTCTTCTGGTCTGCCCAAATGTAGTGACCATGTATGTACTTACTCACATACATGAGGGAAAAACAAAAACAAAAACAAAAACAACAACTCCTAGTTTCAGATGTCACAATATAAGAATACAAGAAGCCGGGCGTGGTGGCGCACGCCTTTAATCCAAGCACTCACGAGGCAGAGGCAGGCAGATTTCTGAGTTCGAGGCCAGCCTGATCTACAAAGTGAGTTCCAGGACAGCTAGGGCTACACAGAGAAACCCTGTCTCGAAAAACCAAAAAAGAATACAAGAAAATGACAGGCATGGCAGCAAGTGCCTTTGATCCCAGTACTTGGAAGGCACAAGCACATGGACCTCTGAGTTTGAGGCCAACTTGGTCTACTTAGCTAAGTTCTAGGCCAGCTAGGGCTACATAGTAAGACCCTGGAAAATGGTGGGATTACAAGTAAATATTGACATGCCAACTTGCTTCTCAGCATTAAAAAAATATATATATAGCCGGGCGTGGTGGCACACGCCTTTAATCCCAGCACTTGGGAGGCAGAGGCAGGCGGATTTCTGAGTTCGAGGCCAGCCTGGTCTACAAAGTGAGTTCCAGGACAGCCAGGGCTACACAGAGAAACCCTGTCTCGAAAACAAAAAACAAACAAACAAACAAACAAAAAAACCCCCTAATGTTATATGTATATGTGTGCACCTAAGTGCACGTGTATGTATACCACACACAGGCAGGAGCCCTTAGAGGTCAGAAGAGGAGCTAGATAGCTGGAACTGGAGTTACAGACAGCTATGAGCCACCATGTGGTGCTGGGAATAGAGCCTAGGTCCTCTTTAAGTGCAGTAAGCACTAACCATTGAGGACACAGTGATACAAATGACCCAAGGTAGAACATCAAGGTTGGGGAAAAAAAAGTTATCACCATTCTGTCCCACACATCTTGGGAAGCTCCAAGCTTTCTATACTCCCAGTTTCTGACACTGGAGACAGTGACCTTTAAATTTCATACCTTGAGAACTCTTCCTCCGTGCCAAAGTCAGCTTGTTCCATTAGAGTTCCAGGTGCCAAATTCATATTAAAGGATGGTGTCTTATCTAACCTACTCAACCTTCTCTTGGAACTCAGATTCAGACCAACTAAAACATGTTCTGACTGAGGCTCAATCTCTTTCAAAATGTCCTTTCTTTAACCTCCATTTCCAACTAGAACTCTAAGTGAGGTTGAAAGGAAGGTGATGAAATTTTACACTGAGGTAGTAGGAAAGTGCTAGTCAAAGAAAACTGCATGTCCAGGCAGGTTCTCTACCATCACCTGGATGTTAAGTCCCACCACCATGTTTCCAGCATTTAATTTAACACTAAAGTAGAGAAAGAGCCAAATGATTTACTGCTGAATGGGTGGCTCAGGGTTTTGTTATTACCACTAGACTGGTGTAAGCTTATTTTCAGAGAAATATATTCCCTCCCTCCCTCCCTCCTTCCCTCCCTCCCTTCCTTCTTTCAGAGATAAGCTCTCTATATAGCCATGGCTGTCATGGAACAGCCTATATGTAGACTAGGCTGGACTTAAACTCACAGAGATCCACCTACCTCTTCATCTTAAGTGCTGGAATTAAAGGTGTATGCTACAACTCACAGCCAGCTTTTCATAGAGATAAAAATTTATACTTGTACCATGTGCACATCTGGTGCCCATGTAGATTAGCAGAGGACATCAGATGCCCTGGAACTGCTAAAGTGAAGAATGATTTTTAGCCAGGTGTGGTGGCACACGCCTTTAATCCCAGCACTAGGTAGGCAGAGGCAGGTGGATTTCTGAGTTCGAGGCCAGCCTGGTCTACAAAGTGAGTTCCAGGACAGCCAGGGCTATACAGAGAAACCCTGTCTCGAAAAAAACATACATACAAACAAACAAACAAACAAAGGAATGATTTTTAGGGGGCTGGCGAGATGGCTCAGAAGTTAAGAGCACTGACTGCTCTTCTGAAGGTCCTAAATTCAAATACCAGCAACCACATGGTAGTTCACAACCATCTGTAATGAGATTTGATGCCCCTGTCTGGTGTGTCTGAAGACACTCACTTATAATAAGTAAATCTTAAAAAAAAAACAAATGGTTTTAAACTACCATGTAGGTGCTGGGAATAGAACCCATGTCTTTGCTGGGCGTGGTGGCACACACCTTTAATCCCAGCACTCGGGAGGCAGAGGCAGGTAGATTTCTGAGTTCGAGGCCAGCCTGGTCTACAGAGTGAGTTCCAGGACAGCCAGGGCTACACAGAGAAGCCCCGTCTCAAAAAACCAAAAAAAAAAAAAAAAAAAAAAAAAAAAAAAAAAAAAAAAACCATGTCTTCTTTCTGCAAGTGAGCAGAGGTATCTGAAGAGTCCAAGAGATGTTGCACCCATCTCCTGGAGGCAGAGAGAGTTATAGACCACTGTGAGATGCCTGAGGCGTGTGCTAGGGTGAACTGAACTCAGGTTCTCTTGAAGAGCAGCATGCATTAGATCTCTCCAGTCCACCCTCCCTTTTAAATTTATTTATTATTATATGTAGGTACATGTCTTAGTCAGGGTTTCTATTCCTGCACAAACATCATGACCAAGAAGCAAGTTGGGGAGGAAAGGGTTTATTCGGCTTACACTTCCATACTGCTGTTCATCACCAAAGGAAGTCAGGACTGGAACTTAAGCAGGAGCTGATGCAGAAGCCATGGAGGGATGTTCTTTACTGGCTTGCTTCCCTTGGCTTGCTCAGC